>NEWO01000464.1:338911-415109 GCA_003013225.1 Phalaenopsis aphrodite
GAATAAAATGTCATATCTCATTTAAGGTGAGTCTTATACCTACCTCGAAGAAAACTAGGTAGAGAATCAGATGTTATACCCCATTTAAGGTGGTCGTAAAATCGATCTCAAAAGATGAGAATAGAATGTCATACCCCATTTAAGGTGGTCTTATACCTATCTTAAAAAAATTGGGTAGAGAGTTGGATGCCATACTCCATTAAGGTGGTTTTAAAACCGATCTCAAAAGATGAGAATAGGATGCCATACCACATTTAAGGTGGTCCTATACCTATCTCGAGGAAAATTATGTAGAGAATCAGATGTTATACTCCATTAAGGTGGTCTTAAAACTGATTTCAAAAGATGGAAATAGGATGTCATACCTTATTCAAAGTGGTCTTATACCTACCTCGAAGAAAATTGGGTAGAGAATAAGATGTCATACTCCATTAAGGTGGTCTTAAAACTGATCTCAAAAGATAAAAATATGATGTCATACCCCATTATAGAGAGATCCCCCCATTCGACGCTATCCAGAGGTAATTTTGCGTAGTAAGTTGGTGGGAAATAGTAAAGCGGGATTAGGGAGGGTTAATTAACTTTAATCAGATTTATAACTTCCGATTTTTATATCTTCTAATCTATTTATAATTTTTATGTAATATTATATATTGAATTAAGTTTAATCAAACTTATAACTTTTCATTTTTATAAAACTACTTTATTTGAAATCTAAGGGATGTAAAATTTGAGTTGCATTTTAAAGTTTCCAATATTTTAATCTGATTTCTCAAAACTGATTATTACCAGTTAGATGCCCGAAACTTCCCCCAATGCCTTCAGACTCCTCCTTGCCCTCCCTTTCTTGCTCTGATTGCAACACTAGCATTATCTCCAATATCTCACCGCTTTTACCCATCTCACATGACACCTAGGCTCCTGCAACTCTCTCTTGTTCTCTTCCCTTCACTCTTAATTTCTTTCTCTCATTTCTCAATTTCGTGCCCCATAACCCATTTCGATCACCGTGTCACTTTGCCACTTCAGCCAGCCCGCATGTGCTCTGACTATTGCGCTAAACTTCTTAATAATTGCTATGAGAATACTGTATGGGCAAAAACTAATTTAAAAATCAAGTTTAATTTATCTCGAGAAACATTCAAAAAAGGTGATAAGTTAAAATTAAAAGTGTAATATTAAATCATTAAGTTATGCAGTTTTTCCCTGACCATTGTGATCCTCATTTTCGTAACATTGGAGATGACAAAACTTCAATTATTTTTAACAAAACCCGATCCTCTGCTAGCAAATGAGCAGAGTTGATAAGATCCAAAATAACAAAATGGGGATATGACTTCCCTGATGATGATGTTGATAGAAGATTTCAACCTGAGAGGATAATTTAACCCAAAGTTACTAAATTCTCCTAAAAATTGGTTAATTTTTAAAAATTAAAAAAAAAAGGAAAAATAATTCAATAACTATAACAAAGGGCAAAATTTATCAACCCTTGGTGATACTAGGTTGTTGAGAGTGATAAATTTAAAATTAAATTAAGCTTACAAATAGTCAAAGTCATGTTGAGTGAACTCCTATATTCACTTCAAATAATCTCATATCTATAAAGACGTGAACTGTGTCCTCTGTATTCTGTTCGAATGGTTTAACCCAACAACTCTACTATAAAGCAGTTACAACTAGAGCCCAATGAATGGGTGGTTTGGTTAGTAGTTTCCACCAAGTGATTTGACTAGTAGGCTCCACTGTAAAGTAGTCACGGTTGTAGCCTATTTGTTTCTCATTGGCTCTACTTATTGAGTTATGAAATATAGAGTACACTTGATAGGTCTCAAAGCTTTTGTTAGCTAAAATTAATTTAATATTTTCTCCTTAGACAAATACTCTCTTCTGGTCTTGAAGATTCTCTTGGAGGAATCAAGGATTCTACTATCATGTTGGGTTGAATACCTTTGATTTAGTAGATCAGGAACCATGGCTATTTAGGATGGCAAAACCATGATATCTTGATCAGGTGTGTCACCAATTTCCTTCCACCATTTGATCTAAAACTAATCAGTGACAAACTTAATCACTTTAAACTTAGTTGTTACTGTTATACACTAGGATTAAATACTTAGCGCTTTAATGAATCGTCTTAATAGAAAGTGTTCTCCCGTTATCAACAGTGATTAACTGTAGGGGATTATGCCCATAAGAAACCACGGTTTAAATCAAAAGTCATTGCAAAATGAGGCCGAAAACATGGAGCAATGTTTTATCTAAAATTTAATCTGCTTTCAAAAAGTTTAACCCGACAACCTCAAACCTAAAAACTTGTAGCGTGAGACTCCAGTGTGTTTCGAATTTTCAGAACCCAAATTTCTCATTCACTGAATTAACTAATATTTGACATTATTGAAATCTAGCAATTGATTCATCATAATTATTTTCATTAACCCTAAATTTTAATTCTTCTAATTATAATTAATGCGCTCTTAGCTTTTATAGAAGACATGTTTTATTTATTTATTCTTTGACCTGATTAGCTTTCTACCATCAAAGACATAATTGTAATCACTATAAACTATATGATGGTTTTAAAATAAGAATACTATAAGAATAAACTATTTCTTATGTCTTCGAATAATATATATATATATATATATATATATATATATATATATATATATATATNTAAACTATATGATGGTTTTAAAATAAGAATACTAAAAGAATAATCTATTTCTTATGTCTTAGATATATATATATATATATATATATATATATATATATATATATATATATATATGTGTGTGTGTGTGTGTGTGTGTGTGTGTGTGTGTGTGTGCGCGCGCGGCGCGTTGCGTATATAGATTAGTTTGCCGGGCATTTGTTTGTCACTTGTAAGTCCCTTCTGGTTTGGGGTTCAATTCCCCCTGGTGGAGGGTGTGGTACTCGAATTGTTTAGCACATCAGGGATGACCGAGGCTCGTATAATAGTCTTTGGTCATTCTTTTTAATTATATATATATATATATATATATGTATATATACATATATGTATATATACATTTAAATAAACGTATCAAATTTTCTGTTACATTTAAATATTTATTAATGCTAAAAATACTTGATTCAACTCTACCAACACATCTAAACTTAGAAGGAAATAAAATTCTAAATTAGTTGTTACATTTAAATAAAGAAATTAAAGATGAAACTCTCTTTGAACACAATTTTGGCTGCCCTAAAATTCAACAAAAGCTAACACTGAAGCACTTTGCTTGGCCCTGTATGTTTGCCTGATTGAACACTCAATCACTCAATCGGCGCAGTGCCTCACATAGATTCTCTAATCGAGTTTGGTTGCCTGCGTTCAACCGCTTCAGGCTTACACAACTTCATTCTTTGTTGCATTTACTGACCAGAGACTATTATACGAGCCTATTATTGGATATAATGCTAGTGTTGCATTTACTGGCCAGAGAGTCATATATATATGACTCGTAGATAGTACTTTATCTACTTTATCTAAGCAAAGCCTTGGTCATCCCTGATGCATTTACTGGCCAGAGACTATTATACGAGCTTCAGCCTTACACGACTTCATTCTGAATGATTCTAAGTGAATACTTTATCTACGATATTGGGTTTTTGTTATTGTGAGCCCTCAATCACTGGAGTAATTATTTGCTAGCGAGCGAGTGTACTCTCTACATGGATCACATGACCTTGAGATTTTTTGAACAGTCAGAGCGAGCTAAAGGTCTGATATGATTCGTGGGTGGAATTCTTATAAGCATTTTATTTTGTTAAGGCAGAGAGTCAGAATAAATCGCTACTTATTGATCACTACTATATAGTCCAAGGTAGTTGGTGTCGAAGGGTTTATATGCTGCTAATGATGATTTTTAGGATATCTGAAACCATTGTCGGGATAGACTGCATGAGCAATTTCATAGATTTGATAATATCTATCAATTCTTCCAGGATAGACTGCATTTCTTAGAGTTCATTCAAGTAGAGTGATAATATCTGCCTAATCTTCTAGAAGAGACGATGTATTTTTCAGAGTTTATTCAAGGAGAGCATTTTATAGGAGTTTCACAATGGAGGGATGACAAGATATTTTGGTAGAGACAAAGCCCTTTCCTTAATGAAAGATAATTTTTATTGGCTCAGATTGGTATGAGGTGTGAAGAGATATATCAGACAATACAAATTATGTTATTGGCATGACTTGAGGATAAAATACATGCTTTTACACCTCCTTTCTCATTTAAGTTGCACCCTTCTTGGACGTGAGCATGGATGTGGTGGACTTACCTAGGACATAGTAGAGTAATTATTCTGTTATGATAAATGTAGGTTGTTACTCCAAGATCACACACTTTGTTTCTTGCCATAAGATAACAAACACACACACATTGTAGACCTATACTTTGGGGATATAATTTATCTTCATGGTACACACTAGATTATTGTTTCAAACGGGAACATGAAATTTCTTGGCTAATTTTGCAGGATTTTATGGGAGTAAGTGAGATATAAAGCTTCGTTTCAATTTAGTAGCACACCCTTAGACATATGAGCTACAAAGTTTATAAATCACAAATTGGGACATCTCTTTAGACGTTTTGTGGGAAAGAACATCAGGCGGTGGGATTCGTTTCTTCCTCAGGTAGAGTTTGCCTACAACCATTCCACTAGTCAGTTCGCAGGCGACACCCCTTTTGAGATCATATAAGAGCAGAATTCTCACTTCATTGGAGTTAGTGTCAATGTTTCTAGCTATGGAGTTTAGCATTCATGTAGAGCTTAGAGTAAGAGATATTAATACCCTACGTGAACATTTAAGAAAGAAAACTTTTAAACAATAAAATCAAGTATCAAAAGTAGATTAATAATTTTAGAAAAATTATGATTTTCAAGTAAGGTGACTTGATATAGATCAGACTGAAAGAGCGATTTATTGCAGTTGTATTAGGAAAAATGAACATAGAGCTGATGGCACATTCAAGATTGTTAAGGAGATTAATGACAATACTTATAAAATTGATCTAACAGGTGGCTGCAATATTTTTGCACTTTTAATGTTGCTGATTTTTTATCATACTACGATCACTCAAATATTTACAGAGAAAAAAAGAGCCTTTTCTAATTGGAGTGTGATACAGAAATATGGGATTATGAATCCAACAATTCCAAAGTCGAATTGGTAGTGGGATATCATGCTATTTTGATTTTTATGAGTCCTCAGGTATTAATATAAGTTTATTATGTGAAATTTTGTAGATAGGACTTAATATGATTACGTACAGAGCATCTGAAACATTGATATTTACAAATTAGACACCTTGATTTTTCGAAGTACTGAACCAATGCATTTACACGTGCCACTATCAAACAATTGAGAATTTCATAAAAATGAAAAATATCGGTTAGGGTTTTATCATGAATTTGGATGTTTAAGTGAATTTAAAAACTGGATGAAAGAGATTGCGTGATTTGTAAATAGCGATGTTTATGGTGCTTTGTAGTTGATTGCCCCTTTTTTATTTAGAGATTATATTATCTGGTTTTTGCTGTAAGAAGTGATGTATCCCCTTTCTTTTGCAAGTTAAGTCTGTAAATTTAATGGAAATAGGCAGTGGATCTCTTTCGTTAATCGTGCCTCATAGGTTCCATCATTTTGTGGTTCTCTGAGTTTTCTTGCTCGAATAGCTACCAAATGTCTTCTATTCCCTTCCAAATATTGTTGATCTCACATATGCTTATTCCCTTGCTATTCTACAACTCATCTCTGTGAGATCAACTTTCTGAACACTATTTAGGAACCCTAGAATATTGTCAAGTATAATTTTATAAAGTGATTCAATTAATTACTGATAATACGTTTTATGTGCAGAGTTGTAAGAGCATTGATTGTAGTTAAATACCCTCACCTTTTTTGTATTTCTTATTTTACTCATGCATTGAATCTAACATTGCTATAAATGAGTTCATTATCGATATGGTTACTAGACAATTGACATTATTGGAGATGCCAACATTATAAAGACCATCATGAGTCACTCACTAAGATTATCAATATTCAATGAGTTTGTGAAGGAAAACATTGACAATTGTAAAGAATTATTTTGCATCAATGACAATCATGTTTAGGCATTTCAAAATAATAAAAATATAGTTCACATATTATTGTGATTTGTGCTAAGTGAAATGTGTATCGTGAAGGTGATATAAAAAGATAAATTTTATGAAGGAAAAGAAATTTGGTGATGTACGGTGGGATATAATAGAATATATTATTAGTTTATAGTGTATAAATCACATGTTGACAGTTACTAACACAGAACACATGAATTTTGATGCAAGGATTTAAGTTTTGAATGATTTAGAATAAACAAAATTTAAGACTATTTTTAAATCAAGTGTAACACATTGAGATTTGTGCAAGCACATTAAATTTTATGTAAATAAAAAAATTGAGCATTTTAAATTAATGTTCACACGTCACAATATTAAGTTTTAAAATGCATTAAAAACATGTAAGTACACTACACATTATCTAATCACGTTTTGGAGATGCATCAAAAATTGTACAAGCATATTTTGCAAAGGCACCATGATTCGTGCACACTATCAAATGTCAATAGTCCACACATGCTTTGACTAATGTGATATTTATTCAAACATATGGTTTGAAAATGCCACATCGACAAGCATATTGAATGTCTTAATGTGCTATGACTTTGAGTAGTATATAAATTTATTGAAACATTTGTAATTTTTTTTAAAATACATGCTCTTTTTTCAAAATTAAATTTGACTGTCAAACTATACATGCTCTCGAGTGGACTGCCTTATTCATAAGACAATTGTAATCTTATTTTATTTATTAGATTCTTTTTCTCATAAGGGCTAGAGTTTGACTAGATCGAGTTTTATTCATCCAGTGGGATCTTTATAATTATTGGAGTTGAAGACATGACCAAGAAATTGAGTGTTCATTTTATAAGAAAGGATATCTTAAAAAAATTATTTCAAAATAGCTTACTTTTACAGACATGCATAATGTTGTCAATGATTCTCTAAAAAACTCATTTTAAAATGAAAATTCTTAATATCATAATTATAGATTCAATCACAAATTTTAATCTCTTAACTCGATCTTTATAGTTAAACTGGCATAGTTGACATAATCTAAATTAACGAAGGAATGTTCATAAAAACTCTTATGAGGATCATGTCGAAAGTGAATATCAACCAAATGGGGTAATTCTTAAAATAAAGACTTTGTTGAAAGTAAATTTTAATCAGAGGGGTTCACTCTCAAAATAAAATTCTTAAATTGCAAATACAAGCATTTCAAATGTCTTATCTCATGATGGTCATGTTGGTAGAAAATTTCAATTGTTGGAGAACTTTATTATCAAAATACTTCTAAATTTTATTTTTTAGTGCTTTGTGTTTGAATTCCTATATCATCTAAAAAACTTAATATTATAAAATCTAAAAAAATGTTTAACAAAAATATACTGCATAAAGTTTAGAGCATAATTCTTCCAACGTTGTTGGGAGTAACAAAATTAAGATTACATTGCACTTACAAATGGTCGATGCTATATCATGTGAATAAAATGTCACACTAAATGATCTTATGGTTGTAAAGATGTGACTTATGTTCTCTATTTTTGTGGTTTTACCGCTAAATGTCACAACTAAAAGTAGTTACAATTAGAAATCAGGTGGCTCAACGCAAAATGATGATATTATATTATAATCACAGTTGTTGCCGGTATGTTCCTCAATGGCTCTGTCCAAGTTATGTATTATGATACATTGGATAGCTCAAAAGGCCTTCTATTTTTTAAGGTCAATTTAAAATTGACACATTTAGTATCTATGTCTGCAAGCTATTTTTGATTGTGCGACCCATGATTATTGATAAAGATCATTTGGTCAGATTGGGCCTACTATTTTTTTGATTAAGTTTGAGGTCATGATTAGTCTACATGATAAAACTAAGGGATTTTGTTCCGATTTGTTATTATATTTTCCATCAACCATTTAAAGCTAAGGGTGGTAAATTTTTAAATCTAAAATCAATTATTGCTATTGTATGCCAAGCAATTAACACTTTAAGGAGTAGTGTTAATGAAATGTTTTCTTATTATTGAGTGAGATAATTAATCATAAATGTTTGAGTTATGAGAATTCTCGTGTTAAATCTTAAACTCTCACAAAATGAGGGAGAAATGTGGATAGTGTCTTATTTGTAATCTAATATGCCTTTAAAAAATTTAGTCTTTTTTTTACTAAATTTGGGGTTATGAGAAGGAGAAATGATAGAACTATGCGATTTTATTCTGATTTGTTATTATATTTTCCATCAGTGATTTAAGCTAATGGTAGTAAATTTTTAAATTTAAAATCAATTATTGCTATTGTATGCTAAGTAATTAGCACTTTAACGAGTAGTGTTAATGAAAAGTTCTCTTACAAAATGAGTTATGAGAAGCTTCATGTCAGATCTAAAAACTCTCACTAAATGAGGGTGAAATGTTTGGGTAGTGTCTTATTTGTAATCTAATATGCCTTTTAAAAATCTAGTCTGGAACCACACAAAAACTCTCACAGGAGGTTGGTTTACGAATTTTCTAAGCAATGAGGTAGAGAGCCTCAACTTTGATAGATTCCATGATTACTTCAGTCCTTTTATATGCACAAACCTTATGAGATTTCAATTTTATTTCTCAACTGTGATTGAAATCTCATTTAGACATCAAATTTTAATTAAATATTGATTTTTTAGGTTTACGGTGCATATTTACTTGTCAGCACAACACAAAAATTCGAAGCTTTGTGTTAAGATGTGTGGAGTTGAATTTCTTCTTTCTCTTGGACATGCTTGTTGTTAAATGCATTGGAAGTTCACAATTAAGCTTATCTAAGATTAAGACCTATTTGATTTTTTATTTTAAAGTTTGATAGCTGCTAAAATTAATATCATGTTCGCACTGTATGTAGCTTCATACATGCCACCTCACAATGCTCAATAAAAAAATAAAGGAAATCTAAGTGTAGGATGCATCTTAGCTTATCTTTGTAGATACTGTAAGGGTGTAAGGATCTCTCTCAGTTTAAGAGCAGGATGTTAGTGGTTAGTAGACAAACTCATTGATGGAGGACCTAGGGCCAAGCATCAACAACAATTAGGTTATCCAAATTCAAATGTATTTGATTCTATAGTTTTCTATAGCATTGTGTTTTATTTATCTTTGTGTAATCGTGGGCATAGGTGAAACTTATCCTACTTAAGTGATTTGTGTTCTTTTATTGGTGTTCTTATTATATATTAATTTTGTTATTCATGCACTTGCCATAACTTTTGAACATGCATTATTTTGTTTTATGTAATACATTTAAGTGGTTTTTTGGTTTGTTGCAAAAGGGCTGCACTGATTTTTTTTTCTTTTTGTTTGTGAAAGTCTTAGAAATTTGGGTGTTTGGTCGGATGAATTCCAAATGCAATGTAAAATTACAATTACATTTTGAATTCATTTTCTAGTTCATTTTTTTATGTATTTGGAATTCGTTGGATTCAAACGAATTCCAAATGCTTCATTTTGTGTAAGTGCTTTCGTTGAAGCCAATAGCATGTTCGTCAGTTGCTGCCCGCTATTACAAGCCATTGCCGCCCACCTCCGCAATCCACCAACGCCTGCAGGCTGCCTGCGCCACCCTCGGCCACATATTTTTATATCGATTTCATTTTTTTCAAACCATACAAGAAAATGTGAAAATCTGCATTTATTTTGCATATAGTCAAATAATTTCAAAGTATTCCAAATACAAGACATTACTTTTACACTGCATTAATATTTTAGCAAATCAAATAGCCCATAAGTTGATGTTTGTTGACAAGCATGAACAGCATGCACCTGGAATCAGTGCATATTGCTATAATTTCATTGTGTTTTGTCCAAAGAGGCTAGTAGTACATCTTTCTTTTATTCATTGCTGTAATTTGCATCTAGTTAGAAAACTATTTCAAAAGTTTAAATCTTGTTGATGCAATTTGTTTGTTTGGTGTTTATGTTTAAAACACTTTTTGAGGATTTATAAAAAATGGTTTCGGAAAATGTTCGATGTCATGTTCCTTTGTCTGTATTTGGATGTGTATTGCACGTCTAATGCATTTAGATTCTGTATTTTATTAAAATTCCATCAAGGAACTGATGTTAAATCTGTGCTAAAATAAAGTACATGCTCTTTATGAAGCAGTGAATGCATTAGTGTTTTTGGTTAATGAGCAACTTGCAAAATACGAGTGCCTGAAAAGGTGACTTTCGCTAAAATGACTATGGGATGCTGAATAAACCTGATAAAACAACCCATCAGATAGCCACTGCTAAAATCCTATGGAATTACTGTTATTTTGTTTTGGAATATGTTTGAAAGCCTACATACCCAGCTTTGACTTTTTTACGTTGTATAGTTTATTATGAACTTAATATTTGTTTTTATACAGCACATTATAGAGGACTGTTGCATCTCGATTATTTGTGAATCCTATGGAATTACTGTTATTTTATTTTGGAATATGTTTAAAAGCCTACATTCCCAGCTTTAACTTTTTTACTTTGTAGAGTTTGTTATGAACTTAATATTTGTTTTTAAACAGCCACTGCCAAAATCCTACGGAATTACTGTTGTTTTATCTTGGAATAAGTTTAAAAGCCTACATTCCCAGCTTTAACTTTCTTACATCGTAGAGTTTATTATGAACTTAATATTTATTTTTATACAGCACATTATAGAGTACTGTTGCATCTCGATTATTGGTGAATCCTATGGAATTACTCTTATTTTATTTTGGAATATGTTTAAAAGCCTACATTCCCAGCTTTAACTTTTTTACATTGTAGAGTTTGTTATGAACTTTATATTTGTTTTTAAACAGCTCATTATAGAGTAGCGTTGCATCTCGATTATTGGTTGAGATACTCCACATTATTGCTTGCTGTCGTTGCAGACAGAAACTCAATATCTAGTTTTAAAGGTTTTATTTATTTATTATTTTTATTGTTTTTTTTGGGCTTTTGATATCATCCACTAGCTTTTTTATTCAAGCATTTCTTCCCCTTCTCCAGAAACAAGTTTTAGCTGCGGAGCAGAGGAGTGAGAAGGCCTATCAGGAGATTGCTGATCTGAAGAAAAATTATGAGACAGAAATTGCAACACTAAATCAATTGCTGGAATCACGTTCTCTGAAAGAAGGGCCATTTGATAATTCCTCAGCAGAAACTGGGCTCTACTCATGGTTTTACAATTATGATCGCTGCAACATATAAAGATTAGCAATTTAATGGATGCATCCGGCATCATAACCAGCTCATCATTTATAGGTTCGGTTCACCTCTGCAGTGCTGCTTCGGGCTGCTGTTGATATCATTTTTATTTCTATTCATCCAATTGGATTCCTTTGGTTCTCATGTCGTACATATCATGAATATCATGAATAATACTTCATCACCTCTTTCGGCTCGATTTTCCTGTTCCTAAATGTATAACCATTATGTTGCTCGACTAGAAAGGTTTATGGTTTACCTTTGTTTTACGGTACAAAACTTGTGAACGAATGACAAAAGAAATAAGAGTATCAGTGTAAATTCATTGTACTTCATAACTTTGGAGACATGCCCTGCAGATTAAAGGTACCCTGTAAGGCTGTAACACTGTTGATTCTTGGCTGTAAGGGAAACTATTTATTCTTAAAACAAATGCCTTCTAATTTCCTGGTTCCACACAACATAATCATTAACCTATTACTATCCAGTCTTCTCCTAAAGTTGGATCCACTCTGGTGATTTAATATATGCATTGTATTTATATCCAGAAGGTGATGCTCAGTGAGAGAGTGCTTCTATCCACTTAAGCTGCTCCATGCTTTTAATTTTTCACCTTTACTTTTTTATGCAGACAAAAACAAAATTGATTTTGTGAAATTAGAGTTTGGCCCCCACAGCCAAGCTTAGAAAGTATTAGATTGAGGGCTTGAGATCTTCTGGTATGGAAAGACAGATTGCATGATTTGAAGAAGTTGGCACTGTAGCTTCGGTCGCTTTCGGATTAGAAGATATGCAGAGGGGGACCGTATTTCAAGTAAGAACAGGGACAGGCACTGTAACAGTTTTGGCTACATGGGAAGAATCTGCTGTCCTCTCGGTATGGGTGATATTTTAGCTTTGGTTAATTTCCGCTGGCTGTATCAACAGTCTTTGTTAATTTGAATATTACTGCTGTGCTTTTTTGATTAATAGGATTAGCAAGGCCCATAAACATCAATGACACATTTATGAGTCCCTGGCTGCAAGATAAATCTTGATCTTTTGTGGGTCAATATAACATAAAAGGTTGTTTTTTAATTTTTTTTTTTTTTTTTTGTTGGAGAAAGAAGGCTAATGATATTAATGATGGTAGGAATACGCTATATAGACCCACCATCTACCTTAAATTGCAACTATATATATATATATATGAATCATGTGATTTTATTGGTCTGTGCGAAGCATCTCCAAGGGCTCATTTGGATGCTTGAAGATAGAAAGAATTGTCTGTGTAATGATTTTGTTTTTAATCATTTTGCGTGAAAATTAAGTCACAACACTCAAGAATATTTAGATGGTCTATGGAGTTTTAAACTATAGTTGATTCTTTTAAACTACATTTATTGTAATTAGGGTGCCAATAAATTTAATTGAAAAGCACTAATTATGATTGAAATTTGTCACAAAAAACTAAATAAAAATGAGGAAAAGAAAAACATGACATAAAGATTTAAAGACCAGGTGGTATGATTTTAACTAAGCCTATATTTCTAGGAGTGTAGTGATAATTAGTATTGAAGTAGTTATAAAACTACAATTGTGATGTTTAAAGCAATAACACTACCAAATAAAATAAAAAAATGTCACAATTTGGCCCCAAAGTTTGGAATTACTAAGAAGGGTGATGTGATAGCTTTCCTCTCCATAATGTTGTGGAATTGCGGGAACTTGCAATGCTATAGAATTCTTGAGTGGGAATTCTGAATTTTTGTGATTGCACATCGTAATGCAGCGTAAAAGGGGATCTTGCGATCTCGTCGAACTTTCGAGCTGGAAACTCGGATTCCTGCAATCACGGGGAGGTTGCTGTGTTGGGGATTCCGTCTTATTGCCTATTTAAACCCAAGATTCATTCTTTTTTTAATTTTTTCCCCTATTTTTATTTCTAAATAGGGTATTTCTCTAAGGAGATTATTTATATGTTTTCTTTTTATATTTTGGGAGACTTTGTAGTTTACTATTGTTTTTTGTTAAAAGATATTATTCTTCGTCTTTCGCTCTCTTGATTGTTGTATCATCTTTCTTTTGTAAGTGGTGTGTTTATATCTTGCTCAAGAACATGTGACGGAACTTTTCACCATTCGTACCTCAACAATTCGTAGTTCGATCACTATCCTTGGTCTAGAAAACAACTGAACTCCTTTAATTTGCTATCTAACAGCATATTTTACCTCCTCTCCCTTTTCAAACAAAATTGATTGCCCTTACCTCCCTCGTACTAGTCCACAATTACCTCTTCGCAAAAAAAAAAAAAAAATGCTTCCTAAACAACTCTCCATGAGCCATATAACAGTTTCATCTAGCATCAAAACTCGATAAAATCTAATTTATATGATCTCCACCATGAACTAACCATTCCTACCACAATTCCTAGACTAATCCTAAATTTTTAAAAGTCAACTTTCCTACTTCCACCAAAAATTCATGCTCACCTACAACTAAATCCTAAACCTTCGACCAAACCTTGATCTGCAATCCTACATCTATGGACACCTTGATCGGGAGAAAAGACTGATATGCCACCAAGGAGAGACTTAGCAAGATGTCTGCAAACTTAATATGGAGGATATACAATAGAAGATCCTCCAATTATAAGAAAGTTTTGCTGCTTTTTGAGGCGACAATCTGCTGAGATCACTCGTAGGCACAATGGTGGCTCATCAAATCGAGAAGAGGAAGTGAATATTTTTCATCATGAAGCTTCTAGTGAGAAAGAACCAATAACCAATGATTTGGTTTTGTCAAATGAGAAGCTAGGATACTGAAATGAAGATTGAATTGCTAAAGTTTGATGGAAGCATGTGTCACGATGCAGTCTGGGCTTAGAATTATCGAAGATGGGAACATATAGTTAGAATATATAAATCAAATAAACCCAAAGTTTAACCTAAATTAGACTTAGTCATCTTTTAGGTTCAACTTAGATTGAACCTCAACCTTAAGTCTAACCTATACTAGACTTAGTCAACCTTTTTAGGTTCAACCTATATTAAGCCTAAGTCTAACCTACGTTAGACTTAAACATTTTTTTAGGTTCAATTTACATTGAACCTAAGACCTAAGTTTAATCTAACTTAGACTTAGTTCAATATGAATCCCTTTAGGTATAACCTAGACCTAACTTAACTGAAACTCTATTGGGTGTAGTCTAATCTAGACTTAGTCTATTCAATTGAATCACCAGGTCAACCTAAACTAACTCGGGTTAACCCATTTCAATTGAATCACAGGGTCAACCCGATCAACCCAATTCAACTAAACCACTAGGTCAACCTGACCGAACTCGGGTTAACCTAATTCAACTGAACCACCGACCCAACCCGACCTAACTTGGGTTAATCAAATTCAACTAAATTACCATGTCAACCCAATCTAACTCAGGTTAAACCAAATTAACTGAACTTAGGGGTTAACCTGTCATAACTTGGGTTAACCCAATTTAATGCAGTACCGGGTCAACCTGACCTAAATCGAGTTCACCCAATTCAGCTGAACCACTAGGTCAACCCAACCTAACTCAGGTTAACCTTATTCAATTGAACCTCTGAGTCAACCCAACCTAACTTGGGTTAATACTATTCAACTAAAACATAAGGTCAACCCAATCTAACTCGGGTTAACCCAAATTTACTAAATCTCTCGGTTAACCTATCTTAACTTAGATTAACTCAAATCAACTGAACCACTCGGTCAACCGGCCTAACTCAGGTTAACCCAAATTCAACCCAATTAACGATCAAACCTAACCTAACTCAGGTTAACCCAATATTACTGAATAAACCTCTGGTTCAGGCCAGCCTAACTCGTGCTAACCCAAAATCAACTCAACCCACTAAGACAACCTAATCTAACTCGTGCCAGCTCAAAGACAACTTTTCTTTTGGACGATCAGACTAAAATCTGGTCAACCCGACTTGAGAATCAACTTTAAGCTTAACTTATGTCTCAATACCATTTTAATCAAGGATTGATTTATGCTAACCTAACTTAGACTTAAAATGTTAACTCAAGTCTAAATTAACTTGGACTTCACCCAAATTTATTTTAACTTAAAGTTGATTCTAGCAAAGGTGTTCAACTTGGATCATTCCAGTTCAATCTGGTTTGCTTCCAAGTTAACCTGATTTGATTTAACTTGATCTAAACCAGATAAGACTAGTTTAACCCCAAGCAAACTAAGTCAATGCGAGTCAATTCTATTAAAATTTGGTCGATTTAAGCAAGTTTGAAAGTAATCAGTGGGATAATCAACCTAACTTAGGTTGACTCAGATTACCTAGAGACTCCTCGTATATTTGTTCAACCGAAATTGAACTAATATAAATTAACCTAGACCTAGGTGACTTCTCATATGTGACTAAAACCACACTTAGCCTCAATCGGGGACAATTTGGGCTAAAGTACCCACCAACCTAAACGAAATGACATGGAATTCACCTTAAAGCCACCAAAACTTAGACTTGAACTAAAAAAAAATACAACTTAGTTTGAGAAGGTATTTTGGAGGAGGCAACTCATGGATCCTAACAAAATATCTTTCATTCACTTGTGACTAATCAAACCGCAAAACATAGCGAACCCGTGGCGACATAACAATGAGATCTTGATTGGGTCATGCCAAACAACAAAAATAAAATGACAAAAAAAAAATTAATTGATAATAAGTCTTAAGCAACCTAAAATTTTTCAACCCCTAAAATCTGAAAAATACATTAAAATTTAAATGAAATCCTAATGAACAAAAATCACCAAACAAAACTTGAACCCTAGATGTTTGAATCTACGAAGATCTCTTAAATAATGCAATATGTGATTGCTGATAAGAATCATCTAGTCAAAGTAGGTTTGACCACCTCTCAGACTAAGTAGACTAGGGTACCCGACGATCGTGGGGCGATGACTCCATGGACATCTTGATTGGGTTGTCAAAAAATTAAAAATATAACAAACAAACAAAAAACAGAATTTTTTCTAACATTATTTTGCACGACTACTAAAGACAAAAGGTGAACGTTACCCTAGATTTACTTTTCATATTATTAGGGTCTGATAATTCTGTTTTGTAGAGACAAATATTCAAAACTTGGAGCAAAGGATGAACCTCAACTGAACCATCAATGATAAAAAAGACTCTAGAATAGTTCAAAATCTTTAGGAATATATTATCTTTAGGACATGGATTTGACATTCCTCTCCTTAGCAACGACACTTGAACTTGATGAGAACTCAATCAGAATTTTTCTTGAGTAGTCTTTACTACTTAAGATGTAATTAATTATAGAGACTTGTCCTTATAGGAGGATATAAACCTTAAAATAGGTACATTAACCTAAATTCTCTGAAAGTTTGCTTTCCTAAGGTGTTTTCTTTCATAGTTATGTCTTAAAGGCAAATCAAAGTGATCTCACTCTGGACTTATGGTTTGGAATTATCAATGTGAAAATTTGCTTTATAACGACTTTTCTATGCTTTTTTTTTGTTTTTTCTCGTTTTTTCTTGACCAGTCGTTTGATTTCTCATCTCTTAGTTCATCTGTATGATCTAAGATGGAGAATTATTTGGAGAAGGGGAAACATAACGAAAAACAAACTGGAGACTTCTTGACAACATAAACGGTAACAAGAAATTGACGAAATGAAGACCGACGATAAGCGACTAGCAGCACCAAGAGTTTGGTGACTCTGCTGAGGTACACTTCTCTCACCATCTACGATTAATAATTTTTTTCTCGTAATTAGGGTAATATGCCTTGTAGGATAATTATTCTCCTTTTATATTTTGCTCATTTTAATCATGGAAAAGATATAACTGACAAGATAGAACTGTTCTTAATGCGAACCTTAAGATCCTAAATCCGAAAATGACAAAATTGTTTAAAAAACTAATAACTCGACATTAAACCTTTCAACAAAGCATAATCAAAAGAAACTTTTCCTAGAGCATATGCTTGTTATAATTAAAGCATAAACAAAATCCCCAGTTTACATAATGGGTCGGGTCCTGAAAGACAAATTAGGATGACATTTTAAACTTCTTCAAAATTACAGAATCGATAATGGTTGCCCGAAGATAGTCATTTCGTTTATCGGAGGACTCTACTTGCCAACTGATAAGGCTTCTCATTATTAAGGATCACTGATCAAACTTGGGTCTAGATTTAATTAAATCGAAGTAGTACTTGGTAATCTGTCTCACACTATGAAGTAGTACTTGGTAATCTTTCTCACACTATGAAGTAGTACTTGGTAATCTGTCTCACACTATGACTGCCACTAAGGTGATAGAACCACCGATCGAGTTCATTCTCAAATCCCACCAAGAGTTCCCTTTTCCTTAGGAAACTCTATCCATGAAAGTTTATAGAGAACATTAACGTCCATTATAGTCTATCATGTCATTGACGCTAAGGAAGAGATTAATCGTAAAGGTAAGAAGATCCTCATGGAGGAGGAATATGTTCCACCACCATCTGTATTAAATATTGGGTTTAGCTTGAAGACCGTGCCACTAACTGGAACTTAGTGGAGGAATAGAAGTCGTTCTACCAAAAAGAAGAAAAAGAATAAAATTGACAAAATCAAGGTTGATGAGTTTAAGGAAATGAAGTTTCCTCCAGACTGTTTCCTTTTAGAAGGAAGCAGCTTCTACCCATTGTCCGCTGCTCACAATGAGGAAAATGTTCGTAAGATTGTGTTGACCTCACTTTTGTGAGGGCTCATTCCACCCACATGTATATAACCCTAAACTAGGGTTATGCCTAGAGCTCACCAGTACAAGCTCAAGTCCCCAACACTTGGTTGAGTGCGTTTAGCGTTTAGACAAGGTGAAAATCTCAAATTAACCACCAAGGACTAAACATGCCTTAGGTAAACTCAAGTTGACTACCAAAGACTAGACATACCTTGGAACACCTAAAGCATCTTAATACTCTAGAGATTGTCAGCTTGCCTTAGCTCCACCAACTTAATAAGAAACCCTAGCAACCTCCCTATAAATCATAAGAACCATTATGACCAAAAAATTTACCCTAGGGGAGGGGCCTACACAAATTGATCCCTGAACTCACCAGTGGCCTCTCTAACCCTACCAAACCTCAAAAATTTGACCAAAACCTTAAAATGCCACTTTGGACCCAAATTTTGGCGGTAACATAAGATGATCAAAATTAATTCTAGTAAACCCTAATTTGGGCCAAATTTGATCAATTGCCCATCTTACTCTAACCCAATTGAACCCATGGCCACCATGGTCAACTCAAGACCACCATAGTCAACCCATGACCACAATAGCCAATACCATGGTGAAATAGTTAACCCATGGTCCAATGGTTAATCTATGGTCCAATAGTCAATTTATGAACCAAATGGTCAACCCATGACCAAATAATCAACTTATGGACCATATGGTCGAACCATGTTCCAATGGTCAATCTAGAGTCATGTTGTCAAGTTTTCAACTCTTAATTAATTAATGAATTAACTAATTAATAGAATGAATTTAAGACCCATTATGCTTAGGTTTAAACCCCAAAACCCTAACCCAAAGCTTAAATTCCAATGCTTTAACCCATCGTCCAAGCCCATGGTTCAAGCTCATGATTAATTCTTAAATGCTTCATCCATAACATAAAACAACCTATCAGGTTACATGATGACTCATACCCTACCAATATTCAAAAAAAAAAAAAACAAAACAAAATGAGAAAAAAAAAGAGAAGAGAGGACAAATGAAGTTGTCTTCCTGCCCCTCCCAATACTTGGCATCTAAGTTCAATTAACTGAAGTTCCCTTCATGCTTGGGTCTAGAAAAACTACTTCCAAGCCCAACAAATCCCACCTAAGCTCTCCCCAATATCTCCAAGCCATAAATTCCCTTTCTCTTCTCCATTGGAGCTCATATGTTCAAAACTTCCAAAGATTGGCATTGCCACCTTAACTCCTCCCCATGCTTCTACAAACCTCTTTGAGGAGTCACAAGACCTCCTTCAAGCCACATTTGGCCTCTTCCTCGCCCTTCTATGACCATAAGAAGGGAAACCCAAGAGCCATGCAAAGAAAAAAAAGCTCTCCCAACATAAAAAATCTTCCCCCCTCCAAGCCTTGACCATGGCCACAAACACCCTAATTTTCCAACCCAAATCCAACACAAATTTTGGGTGTGACACAAACCCTACAAAAACTCAAAACCAATTCTCCAAAAGCGTCCCTAAGCTTCACGAAGACATTCCCAATAAAAATCGAGCCTCCCCTAGCCATCTAACGTAGCTTAAGACCAAACCGAGCCACCTTTTAGCCTAGCTCATAGCTAAAGTCGATTTCACTTCAAATTGAGCCAAGGAAAAGCTTCGTAAGGTCCAAGTGATCATGTTTATCAAGCCAAATCAAAGCCACACCTCTTGGGATAAGGCATGGATCGAAAACCCTAAATATTGCCTCGTGTTTGGTCTTTTATGAAAGAAACCAATACACCATGCTTGGTTAACATATATATATTATCGTCTAGGTTAGATGAAGCATTAGAAACAAACTTCGTGGGATTTCATAGAAAATCAAAGGAGTTTTTAACTTTTGAACATGAACAATTTTCAAGTTAAAGTCCCATGGGGATGATGACTGAATGTCGTCTATTTCTATGTATTGGAAATAGACGACGGTAATACCATCAAACCATAAAGGGAAAAAGCATCGAATTGTAGACACCTTGGATGCTCACGTGGAAAGGCTCTCAATCAAATGACGTCACACAAGCCTTTGACGCCGCCGAGGATAATAGAGACGTCGCGTCAGATAAGCAAATAATTCAGGATTTCTGAATTAATTAAATCCAAAAAGTAAATGAAATCCTTAAGAATGCATAACTCTATTTAAAAAAAATTCTAAAAATAAAATAAAATACCCCCGAACTCTGTGAATAGAGGAGAAAATATTAAAAATAAAATTGAAAATAAATGACTTAAATTTAATGTTTAATTAATTAAATACTCTATGAAGTGTTTTAATTATTAAAAATTAAATACAAATCCTAAAATTATAAAATTTGCAGGGATTATTCCCCTCATTCTTGGAAACCTTCCTTGATTTTTTCAAAGTGAGGGGATACCCGTAAATTGAAAATGACCGATTGTCTACCAACTTTGTAATTATTTTAAAAAATAAATATTTTCAAAATAATTTAAACATCAATTCAATCAATTTAAACTACTCAAGATGCATTTTGTGAGGCAATTTCTTATGATGAGAAAGTTTGAGAAAAAATACAGATATAATAAGCAAAATATATGGTGTATTTTAATTAGAAACATATCTAGGGTTGTAAATGATTTGAGTGTTTGACAAGCTACTCATAAATCGGCTAAATAAGAGCTCATTTATGCTCTTTTGATTAACTAATTAAACTACTTTGAAATGTTTTTTAAATGCTTGGTAGTTAAATGGATAAGCTTGAACACCTCCTTATTCGATTTGTTTATGTTCGCAAACAATATCATTTAAAGCTCGAAAACAAGCTTGTCAAGGAGCTCAGTAAATAGTTCTATTTAAGTTCATAAAGAAGATTGTTTTCAAGCTTATGGAAAAAATCATTTAAAGCTTAATTTAAGCTTTTGAATAAGCTCAATTAAAGCTTAATTTAATATACATTTAGATTAAACTAAATTAGATTTTAATTTATAGTACATAAAATAAGATAAATACTTATTTATTTAGTTGTTCATTTAGTTTATGCATTTATATGCTTATTTTAATTATTCATTTGATAGCTCATTCATTTAAAAGCTCATTTATTATTGTAATTCCGAAAAGTAATTCATTTATACGCTCGATAAATCTCATTTGACTAAAAAATATATAATTGAACTATACTACTCATTGTTTTGTTTGATAAGTTATTTAGTTTGAACATAGATAACACAATAGCACTAATTTTAATTTGCTTAATAAAAGTTGTTTATAGAGAAATTAATACCTCATTACTCTGCTCAAGAATAACTCGATTATTGTCATATGAAACGAAGAAGAACTAAACTTTAACACGAACTAAGCTTCAACATAAACACAAAGCCCAATTATAGCTCGATCACAAATTTTACTCAGCAAAAGCTCAAACACATTCCCAAAAGCTTGATTTAAGCTCAAGCTTGACTTGAGCTCAAATTTCATAAGCATGCTCAACTTGAACACAACCCAGCTAGACTCGGTTCAATTCGTCTGTAGCCCCTAGCATATCTAGAATCTTGTACACTAAAATGAGTAGAGATGAATAAGAGACATATAATATGAATTTCTATACAAATATCCCTATAGACTAGGGCTGTCAAAAAAGCTCGTTGTTCGCGAACAGTTCGTGTTCGGTTCGTCAATGAGTTTGTGTTTGATTTGTTCGATAAGTAGACGAGACGAACATGAACAAATTTTTTTCGTTCGGTTAGTTAAATGAACCAAACACGAACAGTGATGCGTTCGTTCGTGTTCGAATCGTTATTATTCGAAATATAAACGAATTTAAAATAATTATATATAAAAAATTTATGATATTCAAAAAATTAAATTTTATAAATTATAATATATAGTAAAATAATAATAATAATAGTATATTAATGTACTTTATTAGTAATATACTTATATATATATTATATATTTATATAATATAAGTTATATAATTAATTTATATATATTAATATTAGGGATGTCAAACTGGCTTGTTGTTCGCGAACAGCTCGTGTTCGACTCGTGTTCGGCTCGTTCGTTAAGAAACGAACACGAACAGTGACTTCACGAACAATTTCAGGCACGAGCTTATTTCAAACAAACTAAATTTCAAACAAGCCAAACACGAACACAAGCTCTGTTCGTTCGTGTTCGATTCGTTTACACCCCTACTATAGACCTCTACTTTTCTCATGGAATTAAATGAAATTTCTCAAAAATAAACCTACTTAAAAGCCCTATCCCAAGCAAAGGCAAAGATTAGTCAGGGCAAAAATAAACCTTCATGCACGAATCTATAATTTTTCTATGTAAGACTTTTAACATGCGCATAATACACAATAAATATTAGTCGTGCAAATAACACCTCCTTTTTTAAATACCCCCTCTAAAAATTCACGATCATTACAAACTATTATTGAACTATATATATGCTGAGAAAGATATATAAATTTACTCTCAAAGTCAAATTGGGCAGAGTGATTGAAAAGAATAAAGTTATTTTATTTTATTTCTGCCTTTGTCAAAGTGGGAACAAACTGCCTCCCACTAGATGAGCTAGGCTGAGGTAGCTGAAAAACAATTATTTGGCTTAGGATTTTTTTTAAAATTATTTTTATTACTTCAATTGATATAACTATATAACTATATAGATTTTTTTTTTTTTGATTGAAAGAGTAACTCGTGGCTCCTTACGCGTTAATGATAATAGAGGTAGTACAATTTTGGGAGGGAAGGAGGATCTCTACTAAAAAATAAAAAGATATATTGAAACCTAAGAGTTTCTCCGTCTGTATACAACACCACACAAAAAAGGACGTAGAACAAGCTATCACTTAAAAAATTACATGTATCCCAAAAAGATATGTTAATCAAAAGTAGCATACTAAAAATGAAATTGTAGGGAAAGTGCAAAACATAATTATGCAATCTGTAAGTCCAATTAGTTTGAAACTGCACGATCTTCCGATCTGAGAGCAAAATTATGACAAAGTAACAGTCTTGGAGGAGAAACAAAATAGTAATATGTCGGCGTCTATATAGACTCAAAACAATTATATACACAACTTCTATGTTATTTTGTTAGAGAAACTAAGATTAAAGATTTATGACCGTCACACTTATGTGTTATAAATATAAATATTAAAATTTAGACGTTAGATATGGTATATATATATGTAAATTTCCTATGTTCTACAAGTAAAAAAAAATGTAATTTGTGTAGCCAAGATTAAGCTAAAAAAAGAGAATTAATAGGTTTTAGTTGGTGGTCTATGCAAGAAATCTTGAACAAAAACTAAGATAAAAGGGAAGAGATTGATGTGGACACAAACAATAGAGCATTAAAATAAAAATAAATTAAAAAAAAGGAAGAAGATGCAGAGCGAACTTTGGATTTTTCAATGCCTTTAAAGCTGGAAAGCATCATTGAAGCACGGACCACAATTGTAGCTGAAAGTAAACCAATGATGCTTAACAACTCTTCATTTTTTTTATTTTAATTTCTTCACAAAAGCATTCCTAACCATGGTTAAAAGAGAGAACAAACTCTGGTTTTGATTAAACTTTTCCAAGTAATGGAATATGGTTGAAGAAAGGGCAGGGAATCTAACCTGCCGTCTTGGGAGGATAACCAGAAGTAAGAGAAGAAGCATAAGGCTGACCTCTTTGCCCCTTAATCATTGAAGAATTTATTCCTCTGCAACGTTCTCTGTGCAAAGATTAATTTTTTATATATAATTCAAAAATATTTTCAGGTGTTGGAAATTCCATGGTGTTATGAAAGCTTTTGTTGCTTGGATAGTTCGTTTTTAGATGATTTACATACACATCACTCAATTCTTATGTATTTAGATGTCTAATATCTTTACTTCAATTTTTTTCAAGCATGAAACCTTACTGATGCATGAATATATGTATTTCATATTTTAAAAGTTAAAATGATCGTATTTTCTATATGATATGAAAGATTTGGGTTGTATAAATGTATAACACAGAATAAAGCTATTAGATACGTAAAAATATAAGAATTAGGTAAATGCACTCTTTTTGAAAGGACTTTGTTGCAAAGATGCAAGTATTGCCTCAAGTTATTTGGTCTCATTTGAAAAACCTACATGAGTTTGGAAAAATAGATAATAGTGAGAGAGCTATGGCTTTTAGATTTTTTTTTATTGTTTTTCAAATTAATTGCATTGATCATAGTATTTACAAAACATATCATGTATTATTAAGAAAAAAGTTTGCTTGTCATGAGCCAACAAGCAAAGCTTAAGCATCAAACAGAAGTTATTGGCTATAAAAGTAATAGAAAAGTTACTAGCTATTTTGTGAGTTGAACATGAACTAATTTGGCTTAGTTGCACTCTTAGCGCCATGCTTCATTTAAAGCCGTAGTTCTAATAATTAGTCTAGATTGAAATCTATAGCCTCAGTTTCAACCAACAAAATCACTTCAAATTATTACCATAAAAAAACAAAATAAATTAATATAATTAGCCTTTATAAAATTATTTATTGCATGAAAGATTCTCTTAGGATGATCCAATTTTTAAATAATTTCATGCACCTCATTAATCTTTTTTATTCATGTATATATTTTTTAAAATATGAAAGATTGTTCTTTTAAACATATGAGAACTTTTAGCACATAAGTTGCATGCAATAATTGGGAGTTTTTATGAGAATATGTTGCAAATATAAGTAACTAATTATTAAAAGTGGGAAAGAGCATGTTAGTGTCCACTCTTATTAGCAAAAAGGAAAAGACCATTATTTTGTTTTATATCAAGTGAATTGAATACACTTTAAATCTTTATGAGATCAAAAGTTAAATTATTTTTTTCCCCTTTGGGCATTAATTTTTAAGATCAATAATAACATACTTTAGTCTTGTGGCAGGGCAAAAGCTCCTAATAATGAAAACACCATCTATATCCATAACCTTTTTTTTTTCAAATCAATATTTTATTTATTTAAAAAGTGACATGAAGATAAGTTGCATATATGAAAGCAACACATACAATAAAAAAAACACTAATACAAAAAACTTAAAATAGGATAATAACATCACACAGTTAGAATAAAGAGAGAATCGACCTTATCTTCCCCATATGAATTATAATATCGATCATATTATTAAGCACCTAACTTATTAAACAATGATCAAGTCAGCTTGAAGTTCTAATTTTTAATAGTTTTCTTCTTCAAATGTCACTTCTTTCTAACAACAACAAGACCATCGTAAAGCAAGAACATATGTCTTCAAACATGCTTTTGTCCAAAACCACATCACGATTAAATTATTCAGAGAGTATTGCGATACATATAGAGTTTGTCATCACTTAATTTGAATAAAATAAAATGATCAATTCTTTTAAGTTAATAAGAACAAAATCTATAGTTATGCAATAACTGACTTCTCATTCTGCTGCTTCTCTTTGCTAAAAAAAATTGGTCCATCTTGTTGGGAGGATATTTTCACTTCCCATAAGTTATTGAAAAGCATAAATATGAGAGATCCAAGACAAGAAAATTGAATATAAGCACACAAATAAGAAATTCTATAAAATAACTTAAAGCCTTAACGTGGAAAAACCCAGGAATGGTAAAAAACCTTGAAGCAACACTAGAACCAAAGAATTCACTATGAAATGAGGAGAAATGTACATATTACACCATACTCAAATGCTTGCTACAACCCCAAAACTCATGAGTGCTCCTCCTCTCTCAGTCACACGATATAAACTGTAGAAATTCACTCAAAACTTGCATGCACCGCTTCTCACTACTTCCTTGTGCACTGTTGAGAGGGATCTTTGAGTTTCGTATCGAGGACTAAAATAGTTAAAGTACTCCAACTATTTCTAGTGATGGATCACCTTTCCCGAGCACCGAGTCTTAGGACACTTTGTTTTTCGATTGATGAAAATGTGCTTCTGGGCATTGTTGCAACCCTCTCACGTGCTACCTTTCCATGATCTAAGGTACTAGAACATATGGTTGAGCACCTAGGTACCCCCACTAGCACTGGGGTGCCATCACTAGCCTTGGGGTTCCCAGTACTAGGAGTTGCAAACCCCCACCACCACTCCTCGTGGGCACAAGTTTAAATTGGTCACTTCCAGTACTGCTCCTGAGCCACTACTAATGCTTCTCCACAGATTTAAGTGAACTTTGAACAACACAATTAGGCTCCACAAAATAACAATCCCTCTCTTAGAGATTGTTTGTGCTTGATTTTTCTCCTCTAAATCTGCACCTTCTTTATTATCGTGTATTATAGTATGGGCCTCAACTTTTCTGTACTCTAATTGAAGGCAATCATAGTTTTAATTTCTCAATTGTAACCAGCTTAGTCAATTATTTGCAAGATTATGAGCTATAGTAACTTCTTTAAGAATAACTATTCATTTGTATAAGTGAATTAATGAAATGATGCTTTTGATGACTGTGTTTGACATGAAAAATAACATTTTTAGCTAAATGATTATCACTTATATTATCACTATGAAGCTTTCTTATTCCTTACTCTTTGTCCAATTCTGTCAAAAAGCTTTGAGGCCAAATTATCTCCTTACTAGCCTCAATGATAACAATATATTCAAGTTTTGTAGTTGAAAGTGTAATAATCTTCTGCAACCTAGAAAGCCAACTTGCTGCAGCGTTCCCCAAAATAAAGATATATCTTATTATACTTCTTTTACCATAAATATTCCTTGACATATATGAATTTGCATGTCCTTGTAGATTAATCGGTGCACTTATGAAAAGAGTGTCTTGTTGTATGTTCCTCTCAAGTATTTGGGAATCCACTTTATTGTCTCTCAGTGATAAGTTTTGGATTACTCAGGTAACTGCTGATCACTCACATTGCATGTGTAATATCCAGTCTCATACATATTACCACATACATCAAATTTTCAACATCTAAAGCAAGGGGGGTTCTTTTCTTCTTTGTTTGCCCTACTTCAGACTTAGGTGATAACTTCTTAAATTGCTTGAAGTGACTACCTAATAAGGTGAAAACCGATTTTGTCTCACTCATATTGAATCTTTGTAGGACTTTCTTAATGTATGGTGCTCATGACAACTTCAAAGTACCTACACTCATATCCTTATTGATTCTCACACCAAATATCTTCTTGGTTGGAGCTAAATTTGTCTTCTCAAACTCCAATAATAATTTCTCTTTAAAGTCCTTAATCTTTTCATATACGATCCTGCAACATTATTTCATTCACATACAATAAAAGCACGATAGAGAAATTAAAAAAAAAAATTGATGATGCAACAATATTCTGCTTAGCACTTCATATACCTACTGCCTTACATAAATTGTCAAATCATAAGGGCTCAAAGCTCAAAGCTCTTTAAAATAAAAATACTTTCTAATTTTTTTTCTTCATTGTATTCATTCTTAATTCTTTTCTTTGATATTAGTTGTAATGAAAGAAAAACAAACGTAACTTGAATTGCAAATGAGTGAAGCGTAAGAATCAATATTAACAAAGAATGACCAAATAACTATGAAGGCGATTAAGTACATAGAAAAAAAAAGTAATAAACATTAAGTAGTTAGATTTTAAATGAGCATAGTGTTAGTTTAAGGCACACTAAGAGTTGTGGGGTGTGAATTTGTTGTGCACTTTCCACACTTGTATTTTCTTACAAGAATCTATCAAGCCAATCCAACACAATAATACGTGAAAGTTATAGAAATAATAATACAAATATATTGATTGAAAGGTCAAACTAATGCGAGTGAGAAATTACTAACCCAT
Organism: Phalaenopsis aphrodite; assembly: GCA_003013225.1. NCBI lineage: Eukaryota > Viridiplantae > Streptophyta > Magnoliopsida > Asparagales > Orchidaceae > Phalaenopsis > Phalaenopsis aphrodite. The sequence continues at coordinate 366,776 of NEWO01000464.1, forward strand.
TTAACATGATTTTAGTACAAATGCATGTGCGATAAATCATACTCAGCACCAATAACTAAACAAAGTGTTCAAATATAAATAACATAATGATGATCATAAGATGATGTTATATGTAAAAATAATTTCCAAGTTATCACAACAATGATATATGCAATCATATATAATATAATATGAGTTGACCACCACATAAACATGAGGCTTAAGCAATAAAGGAAATGGGAAAGTAAATGAAACCTAAGTTGTTAAATAATAAGCGAGATGATGATATTTATTGAGTTGAATCTTTTCAATGAATTATGTCATATGTAGATCCTAATAGAATTAGAATTTCTTAAACTAACATTTAACTACAAGCTCATTTTCATATTTTAAGCTAGAGGATAAACATCATGCCATTTTACTTGATAGTGAAAGAGTACCCTCATTTTTTGTTTGGGGCAATCACAACATCTATAAACCACACTTAACAATATTTTAAGCTACGTTCTTTCAAATTAGTCCACACCTAAAGGCGATTAAGGTTGTCACTAACTAATACAATATCACTATACTTTTTAGGAAAGAGTCATAATATAAAATAGAAAATAAGAAAACATAAAACTATAAAATTAAGAAAAAAAGGTTAGTTTAATATGCCTCAATGGATCTTTCAATTTGTTCTAATACTTAATTGTGACTAAGGCTATCACTAACTGATGCAAGATCACAATTATTTTTTCAACGATCATAATATAATGCAGAAAAATAAACAAATTCAAAACTAAATATTGAGGAAAAAAAAGCTACTTTAATGTCTCAAATGATATCTGAACAATTCTCACTTTACTCACTTGTTGCTGAGAAGATAAAGAAAAAAAAATGAATGCTCAATGTAACTCTCTTATTTAATATATAAAAAATGTTGTCTTGCTACAAATTGCAAATAAATATTATTTAAATAGAAATATAGTACTTCATAATCATCTCAAAATTAGTTGCTTGAATGACTACATTGCAAACCAAATGAATTTTCAATAGCTATATAAAAGTTGTTGTCACCTGCCAAAGCAAGTTAACAAAGTCCTTTTAAGAGTTTATAGTGGCATGTAAAACCCTTTATGATGACTTACAAATAATTCATAATTTCCTTTTCCAAAAATCTTTGCCACTTTCTGAATTGGGTGCAAGACAGCCTTGAGAGTTAACAACAAACTACTAAATGTCAGATTTGGAAATACAATAACAAATATTTTTTTTAATAAAAATTAAATAAATTTTAATCAAAGCATATCATATAGCATATAGAATATTACTTAAACAATTTGTTGATTTTATGAGGATGAAATTTGTATGACATTATTTAGTAGAATATTTGTTTCAATAATCATAATAATTGCATATTTATTATAAATATTTAAATATATCATATAAGCTCCAGAGAGAGAGAGAGAGAGAGAGAGAGAAATATATGCAGCCCATGTGAAAGATAAACTGCCATGTGAGAGAAATATATATATATTGTGTATAAACATATAGGAGTTAGTAAGCTGCCATATGAAATTGAAGAAAAAATGAGGTTTTGGTAAATTCAAAAGATATAAGATAATTATACTTCATAATATTAAACTTGATTGGCATTTAAAAGATAAACTGAATGATAACATTACAAAAACATAAACCCATATAATTTTTTTTAATAATATTAGTAATTAATTAAAAGATAAAATATTTGTTAGCATATTACTGCTCTTTATTATAATTTATGCAAATCACATAAATTAAATTAGGGGTTTTTATGTACGTAGCACACAAAGCATTGTTATTTATGTATCTCATTCCTCAAACCATTAGCACTGTCATCTCCAAGCTCATTTTGGAGGTCATCAACAAAGAATGAGAGTTTTGGTTTTCTTTGTTCACCGTGATCCCGTCGTTGTCTTCCCAACGGGGCAACATGAGGAGAAAGATGAGAATTTTGGAGGTCACTGATAGAAGTGGGAGTTTCAGATGTTTTTGTTCGTCGACATCTTGTCTCTTCCTTCCAAGTGATGTGGAAGGAGGAGAATGATGATAGTTTCAGAAGTCCCAGACAGGGAAAAATTTTCTATCCAGACTCCGGACATAGCTCTACGTGCAGACTCCAATAATATGCCGCCACGTGTGCTATATCGCGTAGGTTACTTTGGGATTATTGAAGTAGAACCGCGGAGTTTATTTCGAGGATTTTTTGGGGTTATTGAATAACCCCAAAATAACTCAGAGATAACCCCGAAATAACATTCCTATGTTCACTTCAATAATCTCGAAATAACACCGCGGAGGTTATTTCAGAGTTATTTCGGGATTATTGAGGTGGAATATATGTGTTTGTTTTCAATAACCCTAAAATAACCCTTAAATAACCTCTGTGGTGTTATTTCGAGGTTATTGAAGTGAAGCCGTGAACGTTATTTTTGGTTATTTCAAGGTCATTACGGAGTCCGCAGTTCCACTTTAGTATTTTTTTAGGTGAACCCGATATAACACAAATGTTGGTATATTACTGGGAGTCCGCACGAAGTGCAACATCCGGAGTCCGGATAGAAAAGTGATTCCCCTGAACACATCGCGATTGAACGTCAGGATTAACGTATGTTGATTTTGTGTGTGGGCTTCATAATATTAAAGTTAAATAGTAATGTTTTTTGTGCTTAATATGTTAAAACTTAAAATAATATCAAGCTAGTTATTTTTTCACTGATAATTATTTATTAATTTTGCAACCAATTAAAAAAAAAAAAAATTTTAGGATAAGTTATTGCCCATCCAAGGTGTACCAAAGGCTGCACTTGTTAAGGTAAATATTTATTCTCCTCAAACTTGTAAGTTAAGAAAGATTTCACATTTAAATCTAAAACCTCTCAAATGTCCAATTTCAAAAATAAGACACAATTAAACTCCAAAAAAATATTTAAGTTTGTGTAAAGCTTACATGAAGTATATGGAGTACAAGTAGGGCTGTCAGAACGGCTCGTTGTTCGTGAACATCACGTGTTTCGCTCTTTAAGAAGCTTGTGTTTGGCTCGTTCGCTAAGTTAACTAGTCGATCACGAACAAATATTTGTTCGCTCGTGTTCGGCTCATTTTGACTCGAAATATTACTAATCAAATATATATATATATATATATATATATATATATATATATATATATATATATATATATATATATATATATATATATATATATATATATATATATATATATATATATATATATATATAGATCTTTGATGAGTAGTATTTTAAAAAAAATTAATTGACTACATGGCTTCAAAGATTTTATAATCAATTGAAAGTATTAATTAAGAAAATAGAATATAAATTATTAAATTAGATTCAAATGATGTTTTAATTATTGCCCCAATCCTTAACATCTTATGACTACGTGATTAGGGTTGTCAAAACGATTTTTTGTTCGTGAACGACTAGTGTTCGGCTCGCTAAGCAAACAAGCCAAACACGAACACACTTTTGAGCTCGAAATATAAACGGGCCGAACACGAGCCCCTAAGTACAAGTACAAGTATATAAACATGATAATATTATAATTTGTTCATATGATGTTCAAGATTTGCTTGTTTTATATCAATTTAATGAGTATTTATGCGAGTTAATCAACAAACCAAAAAAAAATTTGTACGCGTTTCTGGTTTTTAATTATTATTTTCAACAAATGATTTATAAATTTAAATATATAAATAATTGAATAAATTTTGAATTGATATATAATTATTATACACAAATTAAATAATAAAATATATTAAGAATAAATGTTAAATCACATATATCATTCCTAAATTGATGAGTAAAGCCTACGACCACTCAAGTGTTGAGCAAACTGTGATTTCTAAAAGAGAAAAATATTTTAAGATATATAATATTATATAATTATTGTAAATTATACGATCAATGAATATATATTATATATTTATATAATGATGTATTAATTAAAAAATAATTATATAATTAATAACTAATCTTAAAATATTATTGATAAATAATATATTACTAATAAATCTAAAATTAAATAAGTTGAGTTTGTCAAATTTTATTTAAATGATGTATCTTATATCATTTGAGTTATTATCATAAAATCAAACATTTAACAAGTTATTTATTGAAAAATATATGATTTTATTCGTGAACATAAATAAATAAGTTAGATTATGTTCATGTTTAATTCATCTAATCGTAAAGCTTTTACAAAACTTTCAAGCTTGTTTATTTACTAATTTAAACAAATATAGCCAAATATTAATCAAGCTGAGTTCTAGTTGTTTACATTAGTTCATTTACATCCCTAAAAACAAGCTAAGACATTAATCTCCCTATCATTATAAGGGAAGGATGAAGACCGATTAAATTGTTTGAATTAGGGTCAAAAGAGGTCTGCCCCAACTTGTTCAGGGTAAAATTTTGAACATCTAGAGCTCTTTCAACAGAGCTCGAGACCACATCAACACTAATAATCATAAAATACCATCTACAGTACTTAAGGTTGATGCAACTTCTCAGCAACTCTAATCAGAAAAAAATTACATGATTTAACGCTACCTCACCAGAGACAATGATATTATGGAATAAATTCAAACACCGCATGTCTGTTTCACTACCACACGAATTCCTTCACCTCTTTCGAATGTAAATGAACACTCATCTCTCATTATCTCTAGTGTGTGGCTTGTGAGTCCTAACTCACCTCTATGAACCTTCTCTACTCAAAAATCTAAATATCTCTTATCTCATTTAGTCAATCGTGTGTTAGTCACTTGGCTAACCTCTCTCTTGTCTCTTATTTTTAGTATTTGCAGATGATATTATCCCCATTCGGGGCTAGTATATGAATATGATTGCTTTATTCTTTGTTTAATAGTTAGGGCATGATATTTCGGTGTACCAACAACAGGAGTCTTAATATTTAGGTTTATGGTTGTACTATGTTTTCTCAGTATTAGCATTAATTTGATTCTTTAGTCTGTGACTTTTTGTGGAAAGCCTTCACTTTGTTGAAGGTTTTCTTCTTCTTCCCTATGGTACTCATGCTTTAGGAATCTCTATTTTTCCCAAGGCAATCGAACAATTTCGACTGCCTAAATGTTGCTTATTTTTTAAAAAAAGATCGTGCTATTTTCTTATAAACAATTAACTTTATTACTTTTTATTTGCTCGAGCTCGATTCAAGTCGAACACAAGTCAAATACAAACAAATCAAAATTAATTCAAACCGATCCTAAACATATCGTCTACTGATATTTTCAAACATTAGCTAAATTCAAACATATCTGTTTTCGAACAAGTCAAACACGAACAGCCATCGAGCTTGCTCAAGTTCATCTTATTTACAGCCATACCTACACGTCAACTTTCATAGATGTTACCTCACCTATTTCACATTTTTTTTTAAAAAAGGACAGTATAAATGTTAATTAAGAACAATAAAAAAGGATTTTAGGTGCTTGACATGTAAATGCATAGAAAAATGGAATTTCTGTTCCATGACTCATTTGAAGCTTTTCTGCCACAAAGTCCTACCTTTTTCCCAAGTATTCCTATAGATTCAGAAGACTTCGTTAACTTAATGCAGTCATAAAGAAATTGAAGCACATGCATGCTTTTTCTGTAAGCTTTTCATCACCTCTCAGAACAATATCCTTGTTTTTTTCTTTCATGTAAAATGTTACCCTTCTGATTATCTTCAATATTTATAAGAACTTGACAGCAAAAAGAAAAAATTCACATGTGAGAAAAGCATCATATCAATCATATCTTCATCATATCTCCATTTATACCAGCAGTGTAGCTTTCAGCTAACTTCATCAGTCACAATGCAACAGTTGGGAAAGATCTATATTATTATTATTATTTCAGTGTTAGTTGGATGGAGAAAAGAAAATGACATCCTAACAAAGGAAAAGATGGGAAGATGGACAAACTATTCAATGTGGTCCTTTTCAATACCTTATAGAATAAGAGCCACTGGATCCCTTCCTACTCGACAGCTTTTGCACAAATCATTCCACTAATTTAGGATGGCATTCTAATTATAGCAATAATTGACGGCAATAAGAAAAAAGAGGGAATTTTACATACATACCGTTAACATTCTTATGTTTTTACTTATCTAACATCTAAACTTCAATTTTGACAATTATACCATCGAAATCTTTCATATCACATAAAAAAATGTCAATATTTTAATTTTTAAAAATTGGAATACATACGCAAAAGAAAGGTGGCCGTAACCGCAAAAATTTGAAGTTCAGGTGTTAGATATGTATAATATATAAGAATTGAGTGGTATGTATGTAAATCTTCCTAAAAAAATCTCTACAATTTATTTAGAATAGTCAAATTTAAATGAATACCATTTCCCCAAATCAACCCACCTCGCCCTTATTTCTCCCATATTAAATCTTACTTGTGTTGCTCAGACATGACTGCATCACATAATGCTATTGCCATAATAATTATAAATATAAGTTTCCCAAAAAAATATAATAAGTTACTTCAAGGAAAAAAAAAATAGAGCAGAAGAAACTAAAAATTGTTAATTTACTCCTCATATTGACACTTAAGTAGACATCACTATATACATAGAAATAGATCTTAAATTATAGTTGAAGCCGAACACAATCAGAGCTCAGCCTTCATGTTAATTGTTGCTGATCGGCCTGGTGTAAAGAATAAAAAATTAGATTTAATTATGTCCATTAAATCCATGAAGGATTAAACTATATAGAAGATACCATGAAAATTTCGAGAGGTAAATCCACTATCCTGGTTCTGCACTGGGCTCATCTGAACAATATTATGAAGATCATCATCCCATAGAATTCCAAGCTGAAAGTATCCAAATTCATCAAATATTCAAGGGAAAAAATCACATCGGATGCATCATATTATCGTAAATTCAATACCTGCGAAGAAGAAGCTCCAAGAACATCAATGGAAGTTGGCTGCAAGTATGGACTTTGATAAAAATTATAATTGAGCTGGCTCAAAGAGCTCTGAGTCTCCATGCCTTTGGTCACGCCTTTCGACTGGAAAATACAAGCTAAATTGCTGAAGGCGGCCGAGCTCGGCAAAGAAGCATTTGTTTGGCTCATAAGAGGCTGAAACAAACAAAAGAAAAATTTTTTTAAGAAACATGATGTTTGATACAGCTTTGTGCTCATGGTGGTTTAATTGCTACCTCCTTTGCGACAAGGTTGACCAAATTACAATCTAACCGGGGATTCATTGTGGTTAGCTTCATCGAAAGGAACTGTAAATAAGAAAATTGAAAAAGATATTATCATCTATAAGTAATGTAACATGGAAAACTTTACATACAATTTTTTTTTTTGTTGCAATTGTCTACCTCAACCTGACGCTGTAATGACTGCACATAGTTTATTATCTCATCAAGCATGAGTGCTTTACCAGTTATCTGTTTTGTAACAGTCCAGCCAAAAATGTATTTGAGTTACTACACTATTATTTGTTAAAATACTGAATTTTGAAAAAAAATTGTTATACCTTGTTGCAACCTGGAACAAGATCTTGAAGCACTTTCATTCTTTGGCTTATTTTCTCTCTTCTAACCTGCAGAAAGTTATGAATACTGATTACACTATCCAGTAGGGGAGACTACACAAAAATTATCTATAAATACTGAATACTGTTTTTTTACCCTTTCAGCAAGGCTATGGCTATCAGTGGCTTGGCCTCTTCTTGCCCTGACATGGATGTAGCCTTTGGGAGGCTCAGGGAGCTCTGAGCTACTATCCTTCCCCTTCTTTTCCTCAGCATTATGTACTTCCTTAAACTCAAATCCAACCTTTTCATCACCAGTCTCTGCGGACCGGTTTTTCTTCACATTTAAATTGCTCTCCTCAGACACCTAAAGCAAAGAAAGTCTCCAACTTTCTGTATAATAGAATATGAAAACGAAATAAAAAAGCAAACCGTGAGACAAATCAAAATCAAATACCTTTGCTTTGCTCTTCGGCACTGTCTTCCTCTTCCTGGCATTATTCTCTCCAGGTCTCGAACCAATATCCGTCACAGACGAATTCTCCTTTGACTTCAGAGACTGGCAGCTCGAGACTCTCGAGAGCTTACCAGCCTCCAAGATGCCAACTTTAGCTTCTCCGTAGTTGCCAGAGGTGAAGGAAGAGTATCTCGCAGCCCTCTCCGTGAATCCAGGATCAGTGGGGAATGGCATCAAACAGTTTGTAGGCATGAAACTCAGAGAGTTGTTTATGAAACCAGAAATCTCGCCGGTGATAGCTTTCGCGGCTGCCATCGGCAGTGGAGTGATGGAAAGTCGGTCCATGTAATGTTTCCAATGGAGGTCGGGGAAAGTCGTCGCCTTTAAAGATTGGAGCTGTTGAAGGGAAGGTTTGAAGAATTGCGTAAAACAGAAAGTACCAGATGCGAATTTAATAAAAAGGGCTAGACAAGAAAAACGAAAGCAGGTAGCTCTGGATGAGAATTGGGAGGAAATGGGTAGAAAACGTAGGCTATGAAGAAAGAGGAGGTGGATGACAGAGAAGAGAGGATTGTAAAGTTGACTAATATGGCTTTCGTGGTGGTAGTCAGTAGTTTTTATTCTTAGAGGGAGGAAAGAGCTTGGAATGGTCACCTCTAGAGCTAGAAGCCATCGCTGCTAATAGCTCAGCTTTTCTGAGATTACAGGCGAGGGCTGCAGGTTAGAACTTCGAAATAATAGAACCAACCAGAAGGGGTGAAAGCTGTGGAGACTATATATTTTGAGTGAATGCATCACCAAAATGAGATTAGATCAAAATAATTTGATTTACATGTCCATAAAAATTTCTCCCTGGTAAGCAACCCATATGATGAGAGAACTAAAATTATATATTTTGTTTCGAGAACAAGACCAACTTCAAAAAAAACGTGACCGTTCAGTTAATTGCATCTTGGGGGATAACTACAAAAACTCTAGATAATAAAAACTCTTATAATTTTGTGATAAATAGTGAAATAAATATATCTAAGGAAAGTATTATCTCAACTCAGAACATCTCGATACTTCTAGAGCCTATACCAGACCAAAAAAGAGCGAATGAATCTCTCACATCTTTAAATGGGGGACAACCTGTCAGCAAATGAAAAATATGAAATAAACGAGTTGACTCAACAGAAACATTCTTATGCTTCAAAGCTTAGACTGCGACATAAAAGCATAGAGTGAATCACCATATCCCAAACGTGTCATGCCCAACCCATGGCTTAGAATTAACCAAGACGAGAATATATGGTCGAACTGTGGGAGTTAAATTCTGTATTTTCATTTATCATTTAACGAACGAAAGTTGCTAATCAATTTAAATTAAGCAGTAAAATTAAGGGTCTGTTTGGCGCAACTGTTGATTATTTATAATCTGTTTATTCTGATAATCTGACAATCTGCAGATTATCAGAATAACTGGCTTGTTGTTTGGGGCAGCTTATTCAGATTAGCTTATTGGTAGTTAAATGACATTACTGTCCATGTCTTATAAAACTGTTTGGGGCAGCTTATTCAAAATAGCTTATTGGTAGTACAAAAACATATAGTGCAGAATCATACAATCACCACAAATCAGTTCCAAAAGATAACATACAGTTCTCACACTCTCGTAAGTACCATAAGAAATAAAAAAAGGACAAAGACAAGTACAACTACAATGATAAATATTAAAATATTTAATTTCAAACTCTGGGTACGCCTGTCCTCAGTTGCACTATCAATTTGAGAAAACATCAGATTCTCATGACTGCTGGTAGTGTAATATGTGGGACTGTCAGTCCACCGGAAGAAGCTACAACGAGTTGAAACACCCTTGACACAACTGTAGAACTGTCTCCCAAAGCTATGAGACTGACGTGACGTGAGCAACGGAGACGGTAGTCCACAATATCACAAAATAACTCTGTCTGTAATTGATATCCTAGAAGTCATGTTTGTGTTGCTGCGAAAAAATAAAAAAAAAATGAATTTCAAAACTTATTAAAAAAATAAATAAATTACACATAAAAATTGATCTACATATATACGAAGAAAAGAAAGACTTGCTGGATTAATTGTCATATATAACATCGTTATAGACTCCCTTAAAGCAGTCATCTCGGCTGCACCCTGACCATCCTGAGTTTCATATTCAGTAGACTCGATCTCTTTATCAACTAGAGATCCTGAAGGTTCTAAGGAGTTAATAATTGGATCATCATCAGCAATATTGAAGTCCGTATCTGAAAGAGAAAGATGTCGTTGGATGAAGTTGTGAAGTGTCATAGTGGCCATTGAACAGAGGAAAATATGTTGAGATTTTCAAACATATTTTATAATGTTTTTAATGATATTGCACTTTAAAGAAAGATATTTTTTATATTTGTTACAGGAATGATGAATTAGGGTCAATGGAACAAAAAGATGCAAAAAAGGAGCGAATTTGGAGCGAAAATAACCAAAATGTTGAGATTTGAACTAGTGGCGCCCTCGACGCCGCCGACGGTGAGTTTTTCCCTAGGCTACAGGACCAAATTCTCCAGAAGTCCGCTGACGGCGCCCTCGAGGCCGCCGACGGCGAGCTCGGCAGTTATGCTTACTCAAGCTTTGGATAAGGTCAAATTTTGAAGGGATGCTTAGGCAACTATTGGGAAAGCTCAATCATAATTTTAAAAGAAGATTTTGGCCTAAAATTGAGAAGAGTCTAGAGGTCCTAGATGTTAAAAAGGTTCCAATAGTGTGTAAAAATTGTGAGGAATTCTTCGAGAGCTTGTAAGAGTGGGGGGAAAGCGAGAGATTTCTTCCTCCTTACTACTTCAAAGAAGAATTTTGTATGTTGTAAAGAAAGGAAAATATTCAGAGGAACTTCGAGGAGTGTTCTTAGGGAGAAATTAGAGATAAGTTATTTACTTGTTGTAGTTTGTATGACTTAGATTTTATATATGAATTCTGAGTTTTGTTGTGTTTTCCCCATGAGTTCTGAGTAGTTTTCTCCACTTTGTCCTTGTCGTGAGATTTGTGAAATGGTGATTTGAATTGGTGAAGCCATGAAAATGTTTAAGAAATTGTGATGATCTTTTTACTTCGATCTTAATTTAGTTTCAATCTGGCCAATTGATTTGTTAAAATATGTTGAGTTTTACAACTAAAGTGAAGATTACATCCAAGATTCTGGGAGGTTAAAGCCCTTGGAAGTTGGGTGCAAATAAATAGAGAAATGATATTATCCGACGTAGAATTGGAGATTTTAGAGTGACAGACTAAAATCCCCAATTCAGTCATATTATTTGGGTGCTAAAGTGTAGATGTTAGCCCTCAGGTGAGGGGAACGTGGGAGCCCCGAAGTGAGAGCCGGTATCCTCCTAGCATAGCCGCAGATTCAGTAAACAAGCGTAGGATTAGTCAATAATCTTTATGCCTGGACCAAAGGGTAAAGAATATGTATGCTCCTATTTGACACAATATAATTTGAACTAATTCACTTTATCCATTCACTATAATTTCTTGACAAGGAGAATGATGTTTTCTTATATATTGAATATCACATTTAAACCCTCATTAGTATCATTAGTTATTTAATAGTTATTAAAATTACATATTTATTTTAATTGTCTATTAGTGACAGATAAACAAATTGAACTTCGTTGTTGCAATTAAAGTATTGCTTTTCTAAAATCTTAGTTCGCAGTTCTAAACCACTCCCTGTGGGATCAATATCTAAGATTCCATTAGAGCCCTATATTACTTGAGCGATACATATACTTGCGTTGATAAGTGTGACTTTACAATTATTGAATATTTATTATGTCCATATTTAACTTATATTTTTAAGCATATATAAAGTCGTCGGTCAGCCACCACAATATGCATCTGTTTGGGAAATGAATACGAGGGCATATCACATAGGATAACACATTTCTTCTTCCACAATCCAAATGTTCTTTCAATAGCCCCTCGTAAAGAGGAGTGTCGTTTGTTAAACATTTCTTTTTTGCCACAAATCATGCCACTTGCTCGCTCAAAATCAGGAATATGGTATCTGCTGTCTAGATAGGGCTTCAGGTAGCTCCTTAGCATCAGATACCCAACATCTATCAAATAATACTTCCCTGTTATGAAAAGCAATATTAATTGAAAATAATAAATATAATTAACAAGATGTTTAATTAAGATGAACAAACATGGAGGTGGGTGAGGGAAATACTGTGTTCTATTCCTAGTTGCATATGAAAAAAGACGACTGTCATGTGCACTTCATTCCCACATCGCCATTACAAATGTGAAGCACATGTTAAAATCACACACTACTAGCGCATTTTGGGTAGTTTTACCAATCCGACCAATATATGTGATCTTTTTAGACTTGGTAGTCAAGCATCCACATATATCAAAGATGAAAACATCTACGGAAAGACCATTGCCTTATATAAAAACAAAGCCTCCTTATATGTACTTAACTCCCCAATGCTATAACCATTTCCATTCTTAACATAAAACGAAAGATAAGAGTATGGAATCCTCTCAATGACGAGGTATATATAGGTTTGAAACATTACAATTACACGTTAGTATGCTTTCATATAAGAATAAACAATTTTGTAATGATTTGAGATGCATTTTCATGAACCAAGCCATAATCTTCAATGTATAACCAAATCAACATTGGGTTATTTGAAATTCCTGCATAAGAGGAATTCCTACAAATTCCTGCAAATTTTGCATTACACAAACTGAAGCTAAACAATAATACCTTGACCAATTTGCTTAAAACCAGAGCCAATACCTCCCATCAAACAAACAGAGCCAAAACTAGAGAAAATGCCAAAAACCAGAGGATACCGAAAACAAATCATGCCACATATCTCAATTGGGCTATATCTAAAAATCCTTAATGGACTCATATTTCATACACAAAAAAAAATCATTTCTTGTGTCTACACTTCCTAGAAAAAAAGATCAGAGAAAAGGAAGCTTTCCAAGGATCGCAGCTAGCAACCCAAATCCGAAAACCAGATAAAATGCCAAAATATCGGGGCATAAAAAATGAAACATATCTCAACTGGATTAATCCCAAAAACCAGAGAAAATGCCAAAAACAAGAGGATGTCGAAAACAACTCATGTCACACATCTCAACTGGGCTATAGCTAAAAACCCGTAATATACTCATATTTCACCCGAAAAAAAAAATTCATTTCTTGCATCTACGCATCCCAGAAAGAAGATCAGAGTAAGGAAATTGAAAGGAAGCTTTCCAAGGATTGTAGCTAGGGAAATCGAAAGGATACATGATGACCAGGAAAGAAAATTGGAAAGGAAGAAGGTTCGATCTCCTCTAGGGCAACGAACCAGAAAGGATTCCAACGAGGGAGATCGAGGGCACCTCCATAATTCCTAGGGCAATGCGGATCGTGGGGCTCACACTGCCTCAAACGACATAAAATATTTATCGAACGCGGATGCAGTGCAAGAGGAATAAGCCTGTGCTAAGGTGTTTATCAAACAGGGAGCAATAAGCTACCCCAAACGGACCCTAAGTTTATTTCTTTACTAGTTGTATGTGTCTTCTATAAATATTTCGCTTCTATTGCTCATCTCTTAAGAACTTAATTAACCTGAAAAGTTAATTTAAAATAACAATGAACTAACTAAATCAGTGAATACTCATACTACTAAACTATAATAATATTAGAGAAAAAAAGTAATATATGTGCCAGTTAAGCTTTTAATGAATCACTATAAACATTTTAGGTGATATTAAAAAAATTTTATTATATTAATAACATATCAAATAATCTAATGTGTACAACCGTCACATGAGCGCCGTCTAAAAATTATATCATTTAAGGTACTTTAATATTAATATCTTTTTCTATATACCTGTACGGATATGTTAGGGTTTCCAAACTAGTATCATCGAGGAGTGACTTCATCATAGCCAAACATACAAGCATAATATAAAAAAATATTATCTTTTTAATAATAAATATTTCATTCTCATTTGCATAGCAGTTAATATTATTCTATAAGATTCAACGATAATTTAAACAAAGCAGAAAACATAAGTTATTCTTACAATATGACATATGCAATACCATTACATTAACTGTAAATGCATTTGATTGAGAAAAAGTAAAATATTATCACAATATAAGAATATAAGTGTTCACCTCAATGTCAATTAATTTATTATTTTGTTTGTCATGACATCTAATCTTTTAAATTGGAAACCTAACATAAACTTGATATTGATATTACCAAACTATATTTTTTTCTATTACATTATTACATATATATAAATTTAATAATCTATATTAGTTATTAACTTTAAGTTATTCAAGTATAAAATTTTCATAATATTACTTTGTGTAATTATGTTTATTTTTTTATTCAAAAAATATCTTATTATTATTATTATTATTATTATTATTATCACTTAATAGAAAACTACCCTTTCCTCTTTCTGATGCACAAGGGATCTCCCTCTATCTTCCTTGACGACATGCTAGGGCATGGTCAAACATGACAGAGAAAATCGCAGAATGCTCCTTCCTGCTTCTCCGCATGAAGCTATTCTTCTTTGGCTTGATTGCTCAAGTTCAAGCATCAGCACTCACCTCCTATGCTCGACAATGACATCGCCACTTTTGCTCTTCTCCTCCTTTACACACAAGTCTTGTCTTTTCTACATGCACGAAAACCCCTCCCTCTCATCTTCCTGCACCACAGACAAACTGCTCAACTAAACAAATTAGTATTCAACAATTTACATGGCAAAATTTCTCTTCCTTGGCTTCTCGACACTTCTCACTCTATTTCCCCTTTATTTGGTTTCTTGACTCCTCACTTCCTCTCCCCTTATTCAATGTCTGACTACCCACATCATATCCTTTTTGTTCGACTCTTTGCTTCATCTTTTGACTTGGCGTTTCTTCTTCTCTGAGTAACTGAAACAAGACCTCACAAAATGGGTGGCAGCTTATCGATAATCATGGTTTATGACTTGACATCAATGAGGTATCAAGTGATTGAAATGGTCAAATGAGGTTACCAATGAAAGGGTAAAGAACTCCTAATTATGTAGAGATAGTCTGGTCAGAGCTCAATAAATCTGTCATCCCAGCTATTAAGATCCTAGGTCTACCTAGTTGTGAAGGTATTCAACCCAGCTTGATTTAAGGCCCCATATCAGTAACTTATGTGTTGTGTCGTCCAAAGAACCTCGGTAGCCCTAAAGTTCAAGAAAGTAATCTCTAAGTTATATGCCCCTCTATGGGTAGAATTTAGAAGTTGGACTTACACCCACAAAAAAATGACTAGAAGAACTCTAAAATGAAGATAAAAGATAGGTCTGGCTACAAAGTTGAATACGCCTAACAAAGAATTTACACCCTGTCTAGTTCGAGAAGTCTCTAACACCTCAGTCGTTCTAAATGAGCACGTACATAAGATACATGTTTGGCAAGCCAAATTGAAGAAGCATGAGGGCTCCTCATTGAGATATGAAAAATGATATAGTTATCTAATCAAACCTTAATGTGGAGGCTATTAAGTATGACGAGTGATAGCCATGCATGCACCCCCATTTTAAAACTAGCTCAAAGATCATGCAAGAAAGTAAAGTGGTTTTCAAAATGATGATATTTTAATCATAAATTTTAATTCATCTTAATATTTTGTTATTAGGATTTTTTATGGAAAAATATATATTTTTAACCCTAAAGAGCCTAGGTTATATTCAAAGAGCTTCCTAAATAAACCACAAGCCAAAGAAAGTGAAAATTTAACACTCAGCATGAAAATAAACACACCAAATGAATAAATAGTAAAACATTGGGTGTCGTTGAGTTGGAAACATATCCTAGAAAATCAAGAAAAGAGCAGTCAGACTTCACATATACATGTCTAATTCTAATGATATACATGAACACAAATTTAAAATTAAGATACGATACATGCCCCTGCTCCTAGTTCTTGTTGTGTTATTTCACACATTAAGCACCTCAAAACCCATGATCATATCTTATTTCTGATACAGACACAATCCCCGGGACTCTAAAATTAAAATACATATGGAAGTTCAAAAAAGGCTCAACTTGTAGTAAAAGGGTTAGCGCATGTTATATACATGCAACATGATGAACCAAGCTTGGCGGGAAGGAAGCGAGGCAGCACCTGCAAAAGATGGGTTAGCTAAAGTCATTACAGTACCTCTGTTGGACATGGCTCCCTGAGAGGAATTCATCCCTAACATATTAGTGTGCACGTATTAAACTCAGTAAATACAAAAAAATGACAAGCTAAGATGCAAACCCAAGAACAATAGCCAGGACATATGAAAAACCTAACTACACTCCACCTTTTTCTAGCAAACATATAAAATAAGGTGTTCTAAAACATACATCTAAGTGTGTGAAAAATTGTGGCTAAAATTTTTGTATTTATTGGAAATGGTCATGTTCCGCAACCCCATCCTAAGGATCCATAAATTATAATACGTGCAACTAAATATAATGATGTTTTGCAAACAAAATCTTTGAAGAGTTAACCTTATGTATGGTCTATGTTACAGATGAATTAACCTTAACATAATGAATAGTGATAATAAAAATATTCATTTTTATGTTTTTAAATAGTTCCTAAGGAAAAAAAAGCCCAAGTGGGACATATTAGACCTCTTGTAACTTTAGCACAATCATACACATGTTGATCACAATGTGATAAGTTTCATTGCTCGCTAAGATATCCTCACGAGCAATGCTCATTAGTGCATTACAATCAATAATGTGTCGCTCATCTAATAAGGTCAATTTACAATCAAAGCAGACTAGGGAGTGCATATAAAAATAAAAATTGTCCGTGATCACTCTGTGTATGTGTGAGCAATCACAAAAGGTATGTAAAATAATTAAATAGACATGAGAGTCATGCTAGGTGGACACTTGCATCTAGCCACATGTGCACACATGAGACTAGCTCAGTTGTCAAGATTGTATGCGGTAAAATGGATTGTACATGTGCAAAGCAAACACAAGGCTATACAAAAGTACAATCACACTAGGTGAAGTGACCGCATTTGTGTAGCTAGGGGTATCCTCATAGAATCACATGATTGTTGTTTACGATCCATGTTATGGATATAGGAGATGGGCTAGTGGTAGGTGAGCTAGTTGTCTCAAAATGCCATGCATTTATCATGGGCATATGGTGACATATGCTTGATAGCAAGGATTTTAAGCATGCATATGAAACTTTAGATGATGCCACATTCAGATGACATGCAATTTGGGTGCATCAAGTGCAATACACCCTAGGGGAGATTACACCTCACCCGAGAGGCAACCTAAATGCACATACAAATGGCAAGCACATGCTTCCCTATGCAGTACAATATACATAAATGATATCGAGTTTGACCGCTTCGGGTACAAGAAACTCAGAAGGAGATTACATCTTGTTTGAGAAGGAACCAAACATGCACATGTAGATGCCAAAGAGAACAATGCATGATATGATATACACACATGTCAATCATGAATATGCCTAAGGAAATTCTAGGTGATACCATGGATTTTAGGTGGTATAACTCTGTTAACCTCACTTTTATGAGGACTCATCCACTCACCTGCACATAGCCTCCAGACTAAGGTTATGCCCCTTTGGGTCTCATCGAGAAAAGCCCATTCCCATGAAATCTACAAAAGCACTTTGCTCCACCTTTCTTTGGCTCCTTACAACTTTTTCTTGAGAAAGTTTATGATAAGATTTTTAGCAGTTTCTACAGGACCATTGCTCTTGGGATTGTGCATCAATGTGAATTTCAACTGTATCTCTTGACTGCTACATAATTCTTTTATTTTGTTGTCTGAAAATTAGATACTGTTGTCGGTAATGATGACCATTGGTAGTTCATACCGAAGAATGATATATGTCCATAAGAAATGGCAGATGATGTTGGTCATGATCTTAGCCATTGGGGTTTCTTCGGTCCATTTGTTAAAATAGTCGATCAGGACTGAGATTTACTTTTGTTGTCCCTTCCTAACTAGTAGGGGTCCTATGAGGTCAATTCACCATACTGTAAAAGGTTAGGGGCTACTAATAAGTTTTAGTTTGTTTGCAGCTTGAAGGCACATTGATGCAAATTTCTAGCATTGTTCACATCATTTTGAGATTTCATCGGCATTCTTTAGGAGCTTAGGCAAGAAATATTCTTACTAGAGGGTTTAGTTGGGTAGTGTTCTACCCCCATAATGTCCGCCCATTCAACTGAGTGGATTGCTCGTAGGCTTTCATCCTTCCCATCTTCCCTGACATACTTTAGGGAAGTTGAAGTGACCAATTTTCAAAGTATTTTTCCATTGATCAACAAGTAATGTATAGCTTTGATCCTTAGATTCTAATGATCTTTCATGTCTGCATGGCATTTCCTGTCGATAGAAATTGTAGAAGTGGATTAATCCAGCTGCCGACTGTTTGGATCTGTAAGTTCACAATCTAAGCCTTCTCAATGGTCGTTTGGTGTAGTATCAAGGATCATTGATTTTGGAACCTATTTTCTTTGGAAATAAAGTTAGTGAATTGGTGTTCATCCCTCAAGATGTGTTTGATTTGAAGCACTCTAGTTTGCTTATCTTCGCTTCAAAATTAATCAAGTATTTTACCATGGTCTAATCATGTGTCTTGAATAACTAATTGATTGCTTAATCGCGGGTTGTGAGTTGGATCTAATGAGAAGAGGAGTAACTCTTGTCCTTGATATGAATCTTGAACTAACGGTTTGGGCATCATATAATGCTTGATTATTTGTTGCATCAAAATTGAATTGAATGGAATGGCTCGAAAGGTAACTGATTGAACTTTTTAGAATCATTCCTACTCCCTTTTGTGAGATTCTTGATGCTCCGCCCAAATAAAGTATCTAGGCTCTGTCTATTTTCACGTTGTTTTCCTCTTCCAACAATCCTTTGGAGAAGTTAGCTAAGAAGTCGCAACGACTTGGGCCTTAATAATTGTCTTGGTTGTGGTACCGGATGCCAAATTCGTTGAGTTCTACTACCTAGTTTAACAATCTCTCGAAGTGGTTTGATTTGAACAATATTGATTTCAAGGGATGGTCTGTTACCACATAGATGACAAGAATCTCTGTTACCACATAGATGACAAGAATCTCGAAATACGTTTGTCGTTTCCTCATTGAAATGATGAGCGCTAATGTCAATTTCTCCATGATCATGTATCATTGTTCGGCTCTTTGGAGTAATACGTAGGATGCTTCATGATAGCTGGAGAAGGCATCTAGAAAGCTCATGATGGGATATCCCAAAATAGAGTCAATGATTATAAAGATGCACAAGAGAGGATGGCTACCCTTGGGCCAGGCGACGTTTAGATTGGTAAAACTCACATACATTTTTCATTTATTATTCACTTTCTTCACTATAACCACATTGGCCAGCCACTCTGGATATTGAACTTTCCGTATGAACCAAACATCCAACAGCTTTAAGGCTTCTCGACGGATGGGTTCAACTAACTTTCTAGTTGTGAGATGCATCTTTTGTTTGAGTTGCTTGCATTCTAGCCTGATGTTCAGGTGATGACAAGTGATTGTCAATAACAACCACAGACATTTCAACAGGACTCTAGGTGAAGACATCATGGTTATCTCTAAGGAAACATATGAGATGTTCTCAATGCTCCTTAATAAAGTGTCTGTTGAACAAGTTTGTGGCCGCTAAAACTCACACTTAGCAACACAATAAAGTGCCTGTTTAAGGCAGCATCAATCAGCTCGCACTAATGAGAGTAGTCCAGGTTATTGCGCTTGAATCAGAGCCACATGGGCATCAATAAACTTAAGTCATGTATATCCAACATTTCTTGTTAACAGTGAGTGATGAAGCTGATCAGGGTTTCATCGAGCTTCTAACATATCCTTAAGAGCGCTTGTGAGCTTTTTGGTGGCCTATTTGCACTGGCAAAATGGGCCACAAAAATTTGTTTAAACACACATAAAGACATCATAGCTCATGAAAAAAAGATTGAACCGTCGCAGGCTTGATTCCATTAGCGTCATGAAAAATAAAGGAAATTACAATGCATTGTATATTCTGAGCAGGTAGATGACCGATTCGAAGGACGCTAGGTGGCTTGTAGATTCAGACTTACCTTTGTAAGTCTCCAACGATGGGATCTTGAACTTCTTCGGTTTCTCTGCTTTCGAGATTTCCCTTGAGAAGGGACCTTCTGTAGTTGTTTGCCTTCCTCTTTTTTCTTATTTCTTCTTCATCACAATAGTTGGGAGAAAGCTTTTGTCCGATTATTAATTCTTCTCTGACTTCTTCATCATGGTATTCAGAGAATAGTCTTCTTCTTCTTAGGACTTCCTCCATAGAATCCATCATAAAACATTCCTTTTTTGAATGTTCTACATCTTTCCTAAGTAATCTTGCTTGTTCGAATATCAGGCCAAGAGTCATTCTTTCTCTAGCACTTGGTAAGTCTTGAGTGTGTGGGTCTTGCCCTGGCCTTCTTGGCCTTGGTAGCTCCTACCTTGTCCCTCCTTACTGTGGTACTCTTTTCTGTGGCTCTCCTTGCTGAGGTACTCCTGCTATTTGCAGGGGATCTTGCATTTTAGCTCTCGAGTGAGTCCCTAACACTTCCCTCATGTCGTACATTTTCCTCCTCAACAATTCTTTCAACTAGTTGATTGCATGAAATTACGAACACTCTAGCGTAGTCCATCTCCTTTATAGAACGTTCCTCTAGTGACTAGAATCGATGTTATAAAGCTTGCGTATGAGCTATAACCTTGCCACCCCTTTCAGGATGTTGAATCTATCTTAGAAAGTAAAGTCCCATATTGTTGCCAATACATACATCAAGGTGAAAGATCTAGTATTGTAGAGGAGGCATCATAGATAGATAAAGGAAGATATGGGGCAAAATTTGAAGAGGGAACCTTAAGAAATGTGTTAAACTCTTATCTCCTATTAATCAGAGGAATGTGGCTCATTCGAGATTCCCTAAGTCCCAAGATTTCAGAGGGACAAAAAAAAGAGGTTGTGTGTGTGTGTGAGAGAGAGAGAGAGAGAGAGACCCGTTTCCTTCCTTTTTCCTCACTTTTTATGCATAAGGGAAAAATTCATAAAATAATCAATGTAATACATCTTGCACAGTTCGAGACCTTCCTCTGATGTCATTGAAGAAAATACCATATTGTGGGCTTCAAGTGTTGTTGGTGCGATACTAGCCCTTGGTGTTTGGGTGAAGAGATTGTCCCTAAGTGTCGGGCGACACCATTAATAAGGAGTTAACATCTAACAGATGTCCTTACTAGTCATAATAGCCTCTTTAATAGCTGCCCTCGCACAGGTGGGCTAGGTTGCCTTTTTGGAAAGAATAAGCATAATTGGATCAGCATGTGAGTTTGATTTAGCCACTTTGGCATGTGGGCTTCGATTCAGCCTATTCGACAGATGGGTTTTAGTTCAACCACTTTAGCAAGTGGGTTGATTTCTGCAAGAAAAAATATGAAATTTATGGTATATCGGTATCTGCATATACGTCTGTATTCCCGATACACACACAAGATGCATGCATGCATGCATGAATGTATCATTTGAGTTACATAAAAGAATGTGAGTTATAGCAATGCTTTTCTATCAACACAAGTGAGATTCATAATGAGGCATTAAATAAACCTATCATCATTAATTTATTATGTGATAAGTTTGTTTGATTTAAGCTGCTAGTTTAACTTATTTTTGAGTTGCAACAAGCCATTTCAGAGGCATTCATACCAAAACTATATATTTACTTCAAAATTTGATAGTTTCTTAAAGCAATTAGGTTTTTTTTTTAATTTTAAAATTTTATTGAATTTTCTTGTGTTTAAATGATAACAACTATATGGACCCCACCAACACTTAGTTTATTGCATAGCTCTTTTTTATTTATTTTGTTTGATACTTCCATTTAGAAATTGTTTAAAAAAATAAAAATTTTATTTTAATCATTTTGATATGAAATTATTAATCTTTTATGAATTTTGACAAAGCCATGATGCATGAAATTTTTCTTGACATATTATTTTTAAACATATGATAAATATGAAATTTGGTATTATTCTAAAAAACATGCTTTCATATTTTAAGCGACTAAATGAGCACTTGTAAAATATTTCTTCTAATTCCAGTTACAAATGAATCATTTACTTAATAGTCTGATAATATATTTAAAATTTTAAATGTGGCTTTAAATAGCATCACTCGCGTAATGCTCTCAACTCAACTGGACATTCTCCAAACACTTTCCCTACCATCACATATATATTACATACATATATGTATCCATATTTCTATGAAGAAAGTTTCAGGACATCTGAACAAATTTAACCGTATGCAAAGTTTTGAACCCATAATTAAAAGAAAGAAAGGCAGACAACTAAAAAACTCATGATAAAAGAAAAATTATTGCATACGGACACCGCATACCGCATGCAAAGATGCATGCGGTGTCTGATCCTGACCGTAGATCACGGTGATCTACGGACATGATGTATTTCGGTGGGCCCCACTTAAAAAAAATTGAAATACATCATCACCGTAGATCACCGTAATCTACGTTCATGATCGGACAGCAATAATTTTTTTGATAAAGTTTCATTCTTATATATCAAGAAGATAAAACAAATGAAAATATCAGTAAAAATAAAAAGGAGACGACTTTAACCGTCTGCAAAAGTAATAATTTTTGAAATTTTTTCAGCAGATTTATTGTTGGTATCATGAAGAATTTATATAATTTAATGGTACTGCTAGGTTTATCATTATTACACTTGAAGCTTCCAGTTCACAGAAAAGGTAACCGCATATGCTTTCACTTGTACAAGTTGGCAATCTCTAGACTGTACCGATCAATAACTTTTTGCCTTCTCACTTTCAATGTGGGCGTCAATAATCCATTCTCAATCTGAGTTCAGGAAGATAAAAATTATAGTTCTGCCCGTCAACTGATGAAGATAATTTCAATGTAATGGAAGCAGAAGATATTTTACCGTGAACGGCTCATCTACAATCATTATAGGCCCGATATTGAAGGAGCAATCTTTAGTCCTTCCATGATGCAAATAAACCAAAAAAAGAAAAAAAAAACTTGTCAGTTTTAGATACCATAACTCAAATACATCAGCTAATTTACATAATCCATATATATATACTTTTTTTTTTGAGAAGGTGAGTGGGCACCAAATATCGATTTCCCTGAATGGTTGAAAACTCTGGTGTGTTTGGTCCTGATTCGAAGAACCCGTGCCACGAGATTCGAACCCCCGACCCGAGGGACTTACACCAGAGGCAGCACCAACGAGCCACGTCATTCGCGCGCGCGCACACACACAATAGGAAGAAAACAAGGCAAGTGGAATAATTTTGTTTATACCTTTTGAGATTAATTCATGGTGTCCCAAATCACGTCATTATAAATTTCAAGGTTAAGAGTGTGATTAGCAGATTATCAGCATCATAATCATAGAATAGTTAATTAATTTTCGCTATCATCTAATGCATTAAACCTAAGATTACGGAAAGTAAGAAGGGATGACGGCTTGCAACACACAGGGCAAATTGGAGGAACAGAAGAATTAATTAAAATTGGGGCAAATATAACATTGTAGATTTCAAAAATAAATATTTTGATTTAATGTTTAATAAACATTAATAATAATTCATTACATAATGTAAGATTTAAAAAATAGAGGACTATATGAATTGAGAGATTTGAAGGGATCATGGATTGAGCAAAAGAAGAAAGCAAAGTAAATTGAAGGATTTAAAAATTGAAGGCTTTATAAAAAAGTGAAATTTTGAAAGATCAAAAGTAATTGTTTAAAATTGACAACTTAAATTTTATGATTAGGTGAAATTGATATTAAGTTAATAATAGAAATTATAGAAAAAAAAAAAAGACAATGAAACTTGGCAGAAGAAAAAATTAGCAGAATAATTAAGATATGAAATTTATACTACTGATTTTAAATAAGAATAGATTAGTTTTGATAGAGTATATAAATATATACACATACCTTTATTAAAGATAGTGTACAATTGCAACTACAAATAAGTTTTAAAAATAATAGATAGATAAAATGAATTATAAATAAGAATAATTGTAAATTATTTAAGTACAGTTTTTTTTAATTATATGCTAATCAACATGTCCAATTGTAGGATAAAGTGGGACTAAAGTGAAGCAAGCAAACAACAGAAAAAGAACATCAACAAATTTCATTAAGATGTTATTTTATAAAGTGAAACTAGGTGAGTAATTACTATTCTACCTATACTAAATTCAATTCTTTTATCATTTTGGAATGATTTGCAAAGATTAGATCAAAATAATATAGACAAAAATTAAATGAATGTTAATATTTTAAAAATATTTCATATATTATATTCACAATGAAAATTTACTATATGTTTTAATAATTGAAATAAATAAAATAAAATAAACATACAATTCAATCAAAAGTCATTCTCGTATGATACTAATTGGGGACACAATTGTATCTGTGCATGAAAATAGAAATTAAAAAAAAAAAACTTGAAAAAAATGAGATAAAAAGAAAAGAAAATGGATGTATTAATTGTTTATAAATAAATATATAATTAAATAAATTTTTAATAGGTCAGTTCAAAAGGGAATCGCTATCTCGACAATTGTAATTAGTAGAAAATAGCTCCATTCCAATGAGACAACAAAAACTTACAAGCTGGTGAGTCAAATGTAGAAGGAAGGAAGAAAAATTGAAGAAGATGGAGGAGTCGAAGGGGCAACCAAGGACATGCCAAAGGAGTGTCGTGCGAGAGAAGGGAGAAGTGAAGGTTGAAGCCTCATGTGTGAAGACCGAAACAAACCCTAGGCTTTGACTTTGAGTGTGACAAAGAAAGGGAAGGGACGAAGGTTTCAAACTCCTTGAGGGATCGACACATGTCATGTGCACGAAGGACAAAAGGAGAGGATAGCTTTCACCCTGTCTGAACAGAAGAAGGAAGTTGCGCCACTTGAAAGAGGCTCGATCACCTTCTATGCGAAGGAGAAGAGAAGGGGAGGATTAGCAAGTCGTGTGGTAGAATAGATCGAATTGAGATTTTACAAAGGTAAAATTAGGGTTAGGATTTTGTTTTTTTATTTTTGTACTTTTTTTATATATATTTAATTGATTTAAACTTACAATGCATGATTACACTCATTGAATCAGAAAAAGATACTGAAATTTAACAAACACAAAAAAAACAAATAATATTATTGGATTCAAAATCTAAAATTACAACAAACAACAAAAAAATATGAAATTGCAACAGAACAAGAGCAAAACATGACACTAGAACTAAGGTTGGATTTAGGGTATAGGTGGTGCCGAGGGGACTATTTAATAGCAGTTGAAGGCATTCAACAAGGTGCTAGCAAACTGCAAAGTGAAAAACCAACACGATGAAAAGATAAATGCCAGGAAATTGTTGAATGGCAGCAACGTTGGGTTGAGCGTTGAACAACATAATAGTTACTTTTTTGGGTGTCGTTAGTTAGAGGAAAGCAATGAGGGTAAAAGGAAGCGATGCGGGAGAGAGTAAGGGAAGGGTAAAAGGGTATACACACCACCGTAGGAACAAGATACTGCTGGAGTGCCACTCAGAACCCTTAGATACAAACCTAGAAAGGGAAAAAAGAAGCCAACAACTCTACAAACTCAAATTAATAAGAAATTCAAACCCAAAACGTCAAAAAAACACTTTAATCGACCTACTACTGTCATGGGTGGGCCGCACTTCAATTGTGCGTAAACCCTAGGCTTAGAGAGGGTTGATCTATCTTCCCACAACCAGGACCAAACCGATCCAAGGTCCTACCCAACACACACATCGGGAAGTGTAAAAGAAAGGCTATTTTGATTCAGATTGAGGATTGTACAATAAAGGAGGTGATAGCTAGGTAAGAATTATGGATTTATTTATTTGAGGTAATCATTTAAATAGAAAATTATTAATAATAAGGTTATGTTTTGAACCAAGCAACTTTGTATGAGAGTTCGAGCAAGATAGACGTGAAGAAATCCATTGAATTTAGAATTTACTTTTTATTTAATTACTTAAAATGATTTTTCAATTTTAAAACATTTAATTGTCATTAAAAATATAAATCAAGATTTATAGGCAGAAGAACATTCTGATTTGAAGAAGAAGAAAGTTGCTACATTAATAAGGATAGGGTGAAAGACAGCGATGAGGGAGAAAGTGAGAGAAGGGTAAAAGGAACAAGATACAACTTGAGCACTACTCAGAACCTTTAGATATAGCCCTAGAAAGGGAAAAAAGAAGCCAACAGCTCTACAAACTCAAATTAATAAGAAAATTAAACCCTAAACGTCAAAGAAACACTTAAGTAGACCTACTCCTATTATGAGTGGGCCCTACTCCAACTGCACGGAAACCCTAGGCATAGAGAGGCTGATCTAACTTCCCACAACTAGGACCAAACTGATCCAACGTCTTGCCCAACGCCCACATTGGGAAGTGTAAAAGAAAGGCTATTCAGATCCAAATTGAGGATTGTACAATAAAGGAGGTGATAACTAGGTAAGAATTATGTGTTTATTTATTTGAGGTACTCATTTAATTAGAAAAACAATCAATAATAAGGTTATGTTTTGAACCAAGTGACTTTATATGCGAGTTCGAGCAAGATAGAGGTGAATGAATCCATTGAATAAAGAAAAAGTTAGAATTTACTTTTTATTTAATTAATTAAATGGATTTTTCAATTTTATAACATTTAATTGCTTTTAAAAATATAAATCGAGATTTATAGTCAGAAGAACAATCCGATTTGAGGAAGAAGAAAGTTGCTACATTAATAAGGACATACTTGTGCATGTTAAAGACAAGAAAATGAAAATGGTTATACCTTCATAACATAAAATAGAAAAAAATGGAAATGATTTTGATTTTATGGTATAAGATAAAAATAATTTTGATGGTGCTCCTGAGACAACTTCTTAATGAAAAAAGAAATGAAAAACATAATTATTAAAAAGATAAAAATAAAATTGATTATGATGATTTAAAAATAATTTTATTAAATAAAAAAATGTAAAGTTTACATTTTAGATTGACAATCATATTTCTTTGAGCAATCATGTTAGGCATTTGCATAAAGATTTGATGTAAAATGATAATTATTCACTAAATTGCTCTTAAACTTAATCTATCGTTGAACTATTTTTTCTTGAAAAGGTCTACTAAAATGAAATGACTGAAAGAAGGAAATTTGTTTACAAGAGGAGCAACTAGTAAAAATAGGTAGTAGTTTGCTTAATTTATATGTTTTATCACTTTTATTATATTGTTTGTATGTGTCAAATTAGATGATCACATGTGTGATGTTAAAGGATGTTTACTTATTTATTGTGGATTAGTGGCTCTTCTTTATTTGAATGTTATTGTGAACTATGTTACTGTTTAGAAATGTTTATTTTTACCGCCCATCTGTCTGTTCTTATCTTGGTTAACTCTAAGTTCTCGGGTTGGGTCGTGACATAATTGATAGAATATTTTAGACAGTATTCCTAAAGACTTCTTAAATTTAAAAAATTGTTAAAAAATTATGATAAAATAAATTTTAATGTTTAATAAATTTTAAATAGCATGCATGTTAGAACATACGCATAAAATATAGTATATATTAGAACTTAAATTATTCACCAAGTTGCTTTATAATTAACTTTTTATTACATGAAAAATTCCTTTGAGTTAAAAGACTGACAAGAGACAATATGCTTAAAGGAAAAGAAGAGCTAATAAAAAGAGGTACCAAGAAAAGATTGTATCTAGTATTATGTTTCTTTACTAAATTTATTATTGCAAACTAGATATTTTTGTGTTTAGATGATATTTTAAAAATCTTCTGATTTAATAGCTTTTTATTGTTTGAATGATTGTTAAGAATTGTTGTAAATATTATATTAGTATAATTCTATTATCAGATCGTTCTATCATGTCTTGAAAATTCCAAATTTCCCAGATGGACCATGACAAACTGGTCAAATCATAACCAAGATTTTGGTAACTAAAGGTGAATGAATGCGACTACTTAAGCAAGGCAAACTAGAAAAAAATTATTTTCACAGGCCGTTGACCAAGATCATTATTGAAACATATATCATGTAAAAAAAGTAATTTAACTTCAGCACAGCGAGGTTTAAATGGGCCTTCAAATTGTCGATTAAATTGTTAAATAAGGAACTAAACCAGGTTGGACAATCCAAGAGCAATTTAGCAATATCTAGTAAGGTAGAGAGGAAACTCTTAACAATATTGACACAAATAAAAGCCTCAAATGCTTTCCCATATTAAATAAAAGGAGGATAATTAAAGAACTTTTAATTGGAAGAAGACTCCAACAAGTCATTTCAAAACTTAATGTTCCATTATCAATCAAACATTGCACCTTGAAAATAAAATTGCAACATTAAAATGTAGTTGAAAAGCATCCTTACCAGTTTCTTACTTCGTCATGTAACAGGCCTAGCATTTTGTCCTTGCTGAGATCAGGATTCTCACCATCGACTAACAAAAGATTTTTAGCTGACGCTAAAACCTCATCCATATTTGGGACAACAAGAGCTCCAAGCCTACGTTGATCCTACAATACAATAGAATTAAATATTGAGGGGTAGAGATCAATACTTCATCTTACAGGAGGCAATTAAAGAACTATTTTAGTTGAACACAGAAAGTGATAAAAATAAAATAAATTAATTAACAATAATAAATGTTGATCAATTAAAAACAAAAATCAACAACTCAACCAGCTATTAGCACGCCTTAAGAATGATTGCAGAGAGAAATAAATGTTGAACATAGAGAGCAAAAGATTTTGATGTACTCAAGGGAGTAAAATTCAAAAACAGGAGTAAAGAAGGACACTAAACGATATGTGTTGTATACATTTTTGGACGACAATCTGGTGTCATCTATGTAGCACTAACAATTCTTAAAATGTCTTGTCCTCGCATCGAACACATATCAGATACCCACACTTATCTGATTATCCGACATTATAAAAAATGTGCCTGAATTTTCTTGAGCCCTAACATGTTAGGACACAACTCAATACCGCATCGAACATTCCAACACAATTGGAAAAAAAAGGAACACCGGAAGTAAAAAAAATTTATAAATATATGTATAAGCTTAATTCTATCTCATAGTCGAAGTCACCTCCTCTCTCGTCACGTCAAAGCTCCCTCTAACATTAGTCAAAGGCGAGCATCAAAGGTGCATCATGCATCCAATATTCATCGAAGCCGCATAAGTAGTTCTCTCTTCGTTTGTAGAAGTCGAGTGTCAAAGAATCATTCTGCATTCGTCGAACCCGAGTGTTGTTGACGTGGGGTAGAGCCAGCTAAACAGGCTTAACCCAATTCAGCCAAGGGGAAAGCAGGGCCGATCAGCCCTTATTGATGGGTTCGGGTTGCCGCCATAGGGGAGGAGTCTTCCCCTTCTAGTTATCTATCATAAATATGTTCTACTCCTTTATTGAGTTTTCTGCCGGGCTAGCCACCAAAATCTCAAGTTCTTCCTTCTAGGTTGTATCTCATTCTGAGGTAAGTTATTATGCTCGATATTTCATCCTTTGCAACCTTCCATCTGTTGTCGCCGCCAATGTAATTGCTGCAACCATCCTAAGTACAACACCTTTATTGTTCCTGCAGTCGTAACAATCTCCCCTATCTCCTAGTCATCCTAGCTTCCACACTACCCGCAGCTTCCAACCGCCAATAAGCCATGAACCTTTCGTAGCTATCCTGCGGCCTACTTTTAGTCCCATGACATCCACAACTCCCTCACCACCCAGCCTTCGTTCCGTAAGTGCCCTGCTCCCTGTTGTCTCCCACTGCACGCCACTCCTTCCCCACCATCTTCCCTATCACGACCAACTTTTACTAACCCTTATCTGCTGCCCCACGACCACCTTTCACGCCGCCTCCTACAACCGGCCTCCCCACTTCCAATCCACCGAACCAACCACCACCTTGACCTAAGCCCTAGTTTGGGTTTGTGTTGTGTTTTGTTATTTCCTATTTCCGAGTGTGTAAGTTGTACTTCTATTTGATTTTAGTAACAAAAGTTATATTTTCGATGTCATTGAAGTTAACTTTTGAATTAATTGTAGTTCTCTTTTGTTCATCGAGTTGAACCTACACCAACTAAAATAAAAGCCATAATCTTCTTTGTCGCAAGTTGAGCAGGATTCAAAACTATTTGTTGAAGCCAATCCAAACACCCCTCGAACTTTGCGATGCTTGCACTGAAGCTTCTCTTCGTTGAAGCCAAGTGGAGTCGAAGCCTCTGTAGATTTGTAAGGGATAATATATTGTTGACCTCACTTTTGGCGGAGGTGTAGTTTTTGTCCTCTTTAATAGCCTAGGGTCTAGCCGTAGAACTTCTCTGTTAACTACTCCTAGAAAACTAGCAAATGAGCTCTCCCCGTTAGAAATTCTGAGCTTTTCTTAGCTCAACTTGACGTTCCGCATGGTATTTTTGACCGCTATTACTTAGTAGGTAAGGCTACCGTGGAGAAACTCAAGGAGCATCCCTATAAGACTGTTGGCCTTAGGATTGACTGTACGCGTTGATCTAACGCCGTCGTGCTCTTCGCGGTTTTATTTGATTGAGCTCGAGCCGAGTTTTTGACGCAATCTAGGTCGCGACGCGTTTTTGTCCCGATCGTCGACGAGGTTTGCCTAAACAACTCCGGTTGATGAAACGGACTGCGCCGACGCGTTCGGAACATCGATTTTGCCTAAGATGGGACATTCTTTTCATTCCGACGACGCGTCTAAGGAAAGATGCGTAATTTAGGTATAATTTTAATAATAAATAATAATAATAATATTATTATTATTATTTATAACTTAAATCTATCTCCTCCCTCCCCGCCTCATTCTCTCGAACCTGTGGGCCTGCCTCAGCCCTAGATTGGCTCGTTCGGTTGCTTGGCCCGCTCCTTCGTGTCATTAGAGGGATTCGTTCCCGCGTTCGCCTCTCGCATGCGAGACAAATCTCGCAGACGCCCATCCCTCGTATCCTATCTTCTGCGTTCTGAGTTCGATCTTCTCTGACACGGATCGTATCCTCTTCGAGGATCTAATCCTCTGCCTCTCTCGATTTCTCGAGCCATATGCAATCTCTTAATCATTCTTTCTCCTTTTCTGGTCTATATGAGGCTTTCGTTTGATGCGTTTTAAAAGGGCCGAAAATTTCTGAGAGGGAGGGAAAACTCTGCCAAATTTATTTCTCACCTTTTTCTTTAGTTCTTGGTGCTTGGGTTGGCTTCCTCTTGCTGTTGGAAAGACATTTAGGTTGTGAAGTATTTTTCTGAATTTTTTACTTTAGTTCTGCATTAAAGAGGTACTTCTCCCCCTCCTCTGTGCTTGCTTCTTTTCGATTTCTCTCGGTCAAGCTGCTAGGAATAGTTTTTCTTTGGATGGTACAACATGCTAGTCTAATATACTTCTTGTATTTTGTGATATTCACCATTCAAGCATATGAAAGTAGGTTTTTGAGCATGTTCTAGGAGTTAGTCCTGATTATTTGCTATAATCATTGAAAATATAGCATGATATTGGATGCCTTCTTTTTTGCTTGAAGTATTTGAAAGTATTATGGATGTAGCTTTGAAATGAGATTTGCTCCTTTGAAATACATGTCGGAATGCATCATAAAGCTATTTATTTCTATCACTCCTGCTTAAAATGAATACTAGAGAGCCCACTTTGCTTTTCATATATATGTGGGGCTCAGTTTTAGCTCCTGTGGTTGCCTCATTTGTTCGAAATTTATATAGAGTATGAAAAGATTTATTTTGAAAGTCCCTCGGAACTTATTTTGAAGGCTTGGAGTTTGATTTATCACTGCTCTTTCTTGTTCAAGTATTGGTTGAGGAAAAAAGAATTTTTGGAGGCCTTGAAATGTTAAGTTTGAGGTTTATGCATGCTTCTCTACTTCATGTTATTCTTCTCATATGAAACACATATCGAGGTGGATTTGTTTTAGCCACCAGATGACACGGTTTTTGGCCTCTATTGGGGCTCGGTTTTGGCTCCCTATGGCTTTTCCTTGCTCGAAATACATGTTATGAGAAAATTTATTTAATTTGGAAAGCTCTGTAACTTGTTTTGATGGCTTGGTTTAGCTCCTCGTGAGTCATCCTTTTGCTCAAATATCTGTTGGAAACTGTTTCATGCTTAGAATAGTTAGGTTGGTGGTCCGAATGTGTTCTCTATGTTGTTGTTCTTGTTTAAGATGTATATTGGCTCCATAAATCAATGTTTCAAAGGCATGTGGGTTATTCTTTGGCTTTGAATGACTCAGTTTTACCTTGAGGTGGCTGGAGTTTTAATTTCCGTTAAAGCTCGGGTTTTAATCTATGCTCGGGCCCTGTTTGGCCTTGAATGGCTCGGTTTTGCTTGCTTTAGCTCTTACCCGAGGGCTTGTTGAGGGGTTGTTTTGTGCTTCTCTGGCTCCTAACTGAGAGCTTGTGATGGTTTGTTCAGACCTTTTCTTGGTTTTACTTGTGAGCCTGTTGGTGGGTCATTCGGGATCATTGGCTCTTCTTGTTGGGCTTGATTAGCTTGAATTTTGTTGATGAATCAAATTTTTCATCCCAAAAATTATAATCATTTTATTTATCTTCTTTTGTATGTCGAGGGAGCATAGTAGCCACTGGTGGTTCTTTTGGTTGCCTCGACCGTGAGCCTTAACAGCTCCCCCTTTCCTTTTTGGTTGCCTTAGTCGTGAGCCTTACCTGTTTTTCCTTGGATTGTCTTTGGTCGTGGGCCATAGCAGTTGTTCCCTGCTGCTCTGAACCATGAGCCTTAGTAGTTGCCTCCCTTGTGGGTTGCCTTGGCCGAGAGCCTTAGCTGTTATTCATCTCTTTTTATTGAGCTTGACTGTGAGCATTTATGTAGTTTTAGCCATATGTTTTTATGCTTATTTAACATATGAAGCTTTTGATTACATTTGGAATTGGATGACTTTGATGTTGGCATGATTTTGGAAGTATAAATGGTTGCCGTCCCTGGGATACTTTCCTTTTGTTCGAGTTGTGGAATTTGAAAATTCATTTTCAGGGGAGCATATGGTTGATTTAAATTGAATTCATAAAGGATGTTTCGGGAGTTTGACATTAAGGTTGTGATATCGTTTGAGTGCAGGCTCGGGTGTGTGTGGACATGTAGTTAATGGCAGATCCATGTGTGCGACTGTCACATTGACTTGGGTTGATTCACTTATAAAAAGTAAGAAAATGATATCCTTTCGGATTGATTCAAGGATCTTAGAGTCTTCTTTTTCAGGTCTTTTCGTCATGAGTTCTGAGGGTTAATTCATCCTCCTTTCTGATATTTTAGGAGGACCAGTGTCTCCTCTCTCACCTCATTTTTGTTCTTTTATTCATTGTTTTTTTGTTCGGTTTTTTATGCTTATGTTCGATGCATAACCGTCCATGTATAGCCTTTTGCTATACGTGAAACCATCAAGCAAGGTCGCAAGTAGTTCAGTTTTGTTTTGAGGCTTAAAGCGGTGATGACAAAGGCACACCGGAGATATAGCAGAATGATATGTCATCTTACGACATTGGGATCCGATTCAAGAACCTATTAAGATCCGATTTAGGAACCCGGTGAGCTGTAGGATGACAGTATCATTCACCGACATAAGACTAGCGAGAGTTGACCCAAACCTTCTTAGGTGTTAATGGTCCTACGCCCGACTGCGCAATCGACACGTGGACAACTACTTTTCAAAATTGACAAAAAACAAATTTGATAAGGACAGATACACCCTTTTTTTTTTCTAAAACAAAAATATATTTTTCGCTACAAATAAAATTGATACAACTTTTATATGTTTGAAACTTATGTGCATGCTAAAAAAATAAATTTAAAATACATTTTAAACATTGGTTGTCCACCTGTTTGGGCTAAGGAGTACCCTTCTGAGTTAGGTTCGATAGAACACCTTTCTAGTTGAGTGGCGGGCTTAATACATCCGGGTGATCGAGTAGCCTTCGACGACCCTCGAGTACTAATATATAGTTGAGCCTAGCCCCGACCCGAGTGTTTGCGATCCCCTCTTTTCAGACTTTTTCATATGCTTTCTTGGGATTTTTGGACAAAGTACTTGTTGTCTTTTTTCGAGATTTTCCCATGTTTTTCTATGATTTTTATCGATTTGTCGATTCGTCGATTTCTTCGCATTTTTCTTATCACGAGTCTTTTGACGATTTTTCTAGAAATTTCTGGACGATGTTTCTTTGCTTTAGTTTATATAAAGTGTTTCAGCCTGCTTCTTCAAATTTTTTTGCTTGTGTCTGTCGCATTAATTACACCTAAGGAACTGCGGATCTCCCAGGTATCAGGTTTGCTTTGTGTTTACAACATGTTACTTTCTTGCAAATCACTTACCTGTTGTACTTCTTATTTTTCCTTTATACCGCATGTTGTACTGTTCTCTTTACTGCATACTCTGTTGTTTGTCCTGTTCTACATACTCTACTGTTATACTATACACTGTGCAACTTCAACATGTTCCCTATAAAATGTTTAAAGAACTACAACCATAGAGCCGTTGGATTTGACATCATAACCTGACACCATAGAAAACTTGAACTCATCACGACAAGGAGTTTGGAGCTAGTACGGTGGGCAGCACGATCATCTTCAACAGCAGAACATGTCTTCCTCAGCTAAATCATTCCTTCCTTATAATTAAACAACAATCCATAGGATTTCGGGGTCGTTCGCGTGGTACGACATAAATCCTCAACTTTTCTTTTAGGCATTTGTACAGTTCTACTGTGTAATCTAAGTCTTAACTCGTTTTAGGATTCCGAAGTTGTCGTTCGTCACGACCTAAATCCTTATATCTTCCAAGCTGTTCGTGTGATCGTTTCATACGAATGTAAGCCTAATTAAATAAAATTGTCATGATGAAACACTTGAATAATTTCTCTTCAAAACCGAAGCCAAACCATAGGGTAGGCTGAGAAGTCCTTGAGGTTCTCCTTCGAATCTGTGACATCCCCTAGTTCATCCTCCTTTGGATTCTACAATAAATGTTTCAAGTTTGAATCATTCCCCTTTGCACACCTCTTTGTCCAATTTTGTTGAAAAGTCATATCTTTTTTACCTCTTTGAAGATTATTTTTCCTGATTTTTATCGAGAGTATTCTTAGTTGACTACGGTTGTCTAAGATGTAATTAACTATAAGGGTTTGCCCTTATAGAAACTTTTTCCGAACCCAGCTTAAAATAAACCCTATTTAATTTTTCATATTAAATAGAGAAATTTGTCGGCAAATAAAATGGTTTCGCAAACCAAACAGACGTCATATATTTCTTAGTTTATTTGATCGAGCATCATCCTCAAGTCTTGTGTTTATCCCTTGGGATAGATACAAGATTTGAGGTAGAGCGTTATTTCATTTAAACTGTGAAGATTATGAGGTCAGTTTGATTTCATATTTTTCTAAACTTAAATTTATATGTAAATTAAAGCATTCTTCCGAAGCGGGCGATGAGATTTCGATTCCGGTGACCGACAGCTTCTTACGGGCAACTCCCCCAACTTTTTAGTGTCGACATATATATATATATAACTCTTTAATAAGTTAAAAGTTATATAAATCTATATATTTATTGGAATTCGAAAAATTTAATTTTAATTTAATTAACTAAACAAGGTGTAATTGTAGTATATTTCATAATTTAATAGATAAGTTAAAGGAATTCTTTTGAAACATATTATAGATATTTAATTTTAAAAATTAATTTTATAAGCATGAAGTACCATAATACAAGTTAAAGTTTATTCTTGCAAACTTAGTTTTGTGATGTCTTTAATAAATAATAATAGAAAAAATTATTTTATATTCATAATTATTTAAATATTAAAATGTGTCCCTGACACTGTCGTGTCCTATGACATAAATTAAATATCATAATACAAGTTAAAGTTCATCCGAAGGACTCCTGTAAATTCAAAAAGATGTATTATGAAAATATTATTTTTTTATTTTGTTTTGAAAATCTTGTTTAATTTTGAAAAAAATATTGATTGATTTTGGAAAGTTTGTTTTGTTTTGCAGGTGAAGTAAGGTTTACAGCCAAACATGTATAATATTTTAAAGCAAAAGTAAATTGCAGTAAATGACATAAATTAAATATCACTATAAAAGCGTACATGTCATCTTCTCGCTGCTCCCGCTGAAAGATTAGAGCTTGTGACAAAAAAAAAACTAAAACAAAATTGCGAGGGCAGATGAAGGTGTGACTCTTAAACCCTAAGTCATAACTTGGTAAGTCTATAAAGATTTTAATGGATGATTTTCTTAAATAAAGAATAATGAGCTCAATTATCCTTCAAAACATCCAAAAGGTCATAAAAGCGTCTGCGGAACAATCCCTAACTACTTTTAAATTCTTTTTGAAGTGTTTCGAGTCTATTTGAACCTATTATATTGTTCAATTAATCATTCCAAGCTTTAAATTTAAATTAATGAGTTAATACATCTTATGCTCATTGAACCTGATATTTTTATTTATCTCGAGAGTGGGGTATTCAATTAATCAGTTAATATTTTACTTGAGAGTTATGTAAGTAAATGTCCCTAGAGCAAGCCTAAGTCATTAAAAATTGTGTACCTACCTCTAAAGTTGGGCTTGTAGTGTTTAAAAGTGTTAATTATCAATTATATTAACTTTTTAAAACTTCATTAAACAATCGTGGATTAAGCCTTAGCTCACTACTAAGTCTTTAACAATTTTTATGGGTGAATTTGCAATTATCAAA
Organism: Phalaenopsis aphrodite; assembly: GCA_003013225.1. NCBI lineage: Eukaryota > Viridiplantae > Streptophyta > Magnoliopsida > Asparagales > Orchidaceae > Phalaenopsis > Phalaenopsis aphrodite. The sequence continues at coordinate 403,707 of NEWO01000464.1, forward strand.
ATATTAATTTAAGTGATATGTATTCTTATTAAAATATCATATTATACACAATCATGGGCTTAAAATAAGTGAATTATCATCTTCCTAACCTAAGTCCATCACTTTAAAATCACTTAATTTTATTAACTTCCAAAATTTGAAAATTAATGAAATTACAATTTTACTTTTATCATGAAAATGTGACAAATTGGTTTCTACCTTTTAACCCGTTATGTTTCAAACATCGAAAAGAATTCATTTAAATCAAAATTACTCATTTCACCTTAGTTAATCCTAAATTTTGATTAAGACACCAAAATCTAAAATTATCATTTTGCCCCTGGGGCTCTCAACTTCAAAACTCATTAAATATAATTCAAATGATTTTGAAACTTTTAGAGTACCCCATTCATGGGTCAATTAAGATATCAGAGGGGAAAAATGCGATTTTTTCAAGTTTAATTTAATTTAAATAATTATTTTAATTTACAATATAGTATTTCCAATATCAATTTATTTAACTAATCAAAGTAAGATTTTTGTTCATGGGAAAATTATTGGAGATTCACCTAGGTCAGAGGACCACTGGAACAAAATTTCATAATTTTTTCAAATTATATTTTTATTATTTTAATTATTTATTGATTTTAATGATCTAATTAAATAGAAAATATGTTTTAGTTACAAAAATTATTTTTTACATTTTTATTAAATTTCCCTAAGTCCAAAGAGCTCAGAGAAACAAACTTTTATTTTTGTGATTTTTAATTTATTTATTATAGTTATTTTAATGGCAAATCAGGAAAAATATATTTTTAGCCTTTAAAAATTTATGTTTAACTTAAAAAAATTAAGAAAAATATTCTAATGAGTCTCAAGTGATATGGAAGTAATTAGAAACAATTTGGTGCATTTTCATATTTTTTAAAATTTTTAATTATTTTTAATTCAAAAATTGGCTCAAAAATAAAGTATTTATTTAAAAATAATTTTTATTTTTATTAAGTACCCCTAATCACATAAAACTTAGAAAACTATTTTTCATAATTTTCCTAATTTTATTTAATTTANTTTTTTTCAAATTATATTTTAATTATTTTAATTATTTCTTGATTTTAATGATCTAATTAAATAGAAAATATGTTTTAGTTACAAAAATTATTTTTTACATTTTTATTAAATTTCCCTAAGTCCAAAGAGCTTAGAGAAACAAACTTTTATTTTTGTAATTTTTAATTTATTTATTATAGTTATTTTAATGGCAAATCAGGAAAAATATAATTTTAGCCTTTAAAAATTTACATTTAACTTAAAAAAATTAAGAAAAATATTCTAATGAGTCTCAAGTGATATGGAAGTAATTAGAAACAATTTGGTGCATTTTCAAATTTTTTAAATTTTTAATTATTTTTAATTCAAAAATTGGCTCAAAAATAAAGTATTTAGTTAAAAATAATTTTTATTTTTATTAAGTGCCCCTAATCACATAAAACTCAGAAAACTATTTTTCATAATTTTCCTAAGTATATTTAATTTATTAAAATTATTTTAATGTTAAGAATGTCATTTTATTCAGAAAATCAACTTTAGTGCTAAAAGTAAATCAAATAAATTTTAAATTTTTACACCGGGTTCAAATAAGTATTATTTATAGTGTGAAATATATTTTGATAATTTTTAAAAATAAAAAAAAAAAATTTAATTTTTATGAGTTTTTAGGGTTAATTAACTATAGTGATTTATATAAATACTAAATTTTAATTTATAATTTTTCAAAAATTCTCTTATCATAAGGAACCTACCAAAACAAATCCCATGATTTTTTTATTTATATTTTAATTTATATATTTATATTAAGCAAAATAACCATCTAAACTTAGAAATTAAGGTTACATGTGTAGATATGCTTTCTGACTTAAGAAAAATCACAAAATACCTCTACTGCAATGGGAAACAAACCCCTAAAATACCAAGCCGTGACAATTAGTATACACTTAATTAAAATTAAAACATTGCAGAGGTTATTTAATTAATTAAAAATCAGTAACACGCCAAATAATTTTTAATTTTGTTCCACAATAATTTCCTCTATTCACTGAGAAACAGGGTATTTTTATTTTATTTTTATAATTTTTTTATGCAAAGAAATGGATTTCCTAAGATCTGGAATTAAAATAAATCAAAAATCCTATTTTTCTACTTATCTGAGTCAGCCGCCACGCCATCCTCGTACGAGTCAAACTTTCCACGCAGCGCTCCTCCATTCGACGTCGCAATCCACCTCAGCGCCTCGTCAGCCCGTGGTTATCGTCCCCTCATTTCGTCTGACCAGATTTGGACCGTCCAACTGATACACGCGCGATCGGACGACTCCTAGTCATCGTCCCCGATGGTCATCACCCGTGAACCGCATGACTTCAAACGGTAAGATCTAGGCCTGGACTCAACCAAATCACTTTGGGTTTGTTCCTACACCTTCATCTACTCCAAACGAATGCATGTATATAGCTACATGCGTATGAAATACAAGTTCTCTTCACAAAGGCCCAAACCAAGCCAAAAATTAAGGTTGAAAGTTTATACATTTGCCCAAGAGGTGAGGCCTCAATTGGGTGGGTGCTTGTAGAAGCTTCAGTGGAGTCCAACGAACCTCCTGGAAGTGTCACTTCCCTCTGGTGAATGCTCCAAGTATGAGCTCAACCAACAGGTGGTGCGGCCTTGGTCGAATAGTGGGTTGGAGGGCTCAAAGTGATGGGGTTTGAGTGAGGAACTTCTCCTTAAGCTCTGGTGAAGCTCAGAGAAAGGTTAATTTGAAGTTTGGTGGAATGTGGTGAGGTGTCCTGTTTCTGGCCGAATTTTGAGCTCTGGAATTGAGCTCAGATAGTGGTGGAGGTGGTTGGGAAATGGCCGGATTGAACTTAGGAAAGCTTGGAGTCTCTGGAAACAATTTGGCAAAGTTTTTCCTAGATTTTTTTTTTCTTGACCGTGAGAAGGGTCCTATTTATAGAGGGAGTCATGGCTGCCACCAAAGCAAGCCATAAGGCAGAGAGGAAGCTTATGTGGAAGGATAAACGACGCAAGTGACCAATGAGGTTGAGTCATCTCAACGACGCAAGTGACTAATGAGGTTGAGCCATCTCAAAGAGTCCTAATCTTAGGTTTGATTCATTTGGGCCCTCTCGGGAATGGTGTTTTCCGGCAACTAGGCAGGCCGGCCAGGGCTGAGCTGGTGGCTAGCTAGGTCAGGGGAGCCAAAAGGTTTAATTGTGATAGTTGGGAGCTTGGGAAGGTTGGTGGGAAGAATCCTTATGATTTAGTCAAATTTAGGAAGAAATCCCCTAATTTAAGGGACCCTTGGTCCATGGCTCAATTCTTGGGTCTTGGGTGATTTGATTAGTATCCTAGGTGGCTAACCAGGGTAGGAGAGGGTTAAAGTTAGCTAATGCAAAGGATTTGAGTCAATTTGAATACAAGCATGTGTCTAGGAATATAAAAGTGAAGCTCGCCCCCATCAAGCTGAAAAAAAAAAAGATTCTTTGTGATGGAAGAACTTGACGAGGGAGAGAATGAGAAAAAAGGGATAAAATTACTACTTATAAGATAATGAAGAAGGCAATGTCGTGACAGTACCTGCCCTGCACTACTGTCAGGATATTTTCTTGAAGATCCACTATCTGCAACAGAAGGAATTATCAATGGAGGAGTATACCACAGGCTTTATGCTACTCAAGTTTAAATATGAACTAACTGAGAAAGAGGAGCATACAATAGCTAGGTACATTGGAGGCCTGAAGGCTATCGTAAGCAATGTGGTCTAGCTACAAATCTATAAGACACTGAGGTACATGTAGACTTATAGTACTGAATGTGGACTACAGAAACAGGAAAAGATACCCGCCCACATTTGGACAACCCCCTGTAACTGGTAGCATTAGCAAAAACACGCCTGGAGGAGTTGCGAAAATGGATTGGGGAATAACAAGATAGATCGTAGTGGGAAGAAGCCCGAGAAGAATAGCACGCCCAACACATTTCTAGTCAGAAAATGTTTCAGATGTCACGAGTATGGACACATCGCCTCCAAATGCCCAACGAACCAAGTTGTCTCATTCACCAAGCAAGGTGTCGTGGAGGAAGTGAGGGATGAAGAGACAGATGAGGAACGGGATGAGGAATATTAACTCCATGAAGATGAAGGAAAGATGCTAGTTGTGAGAAGAGTTCTACAAACAGAACCGTGGAAGGATCACTTGCAGTTAAGGCACAACATCTTCCGCACCCGGTGTACAGTGAGGGGGAAAGTGTGTAGCTTCATGATCGACAGAGGGAGCTATGAGAATGTGGTCTCCGCTTTCAGGATGAAAAAGTTGGACTTGGCTACGCATAAAAAATCCCAACTTATTCTGTGACTTTGGTGAATAAGGGGAATCAAATAAAAGTGGATTATTAGCAGTGCTTGGCAGAGCTTTCCATTAGAAAATATTTCTAGGATCAGATGTGGTGTGATGTGGTGCTCATGGATGCCTGTCACATTCTATTGGACAAGTTGTGGTAGTTCATTCACAAGGCTCGACACGATGGGTTCAGGAACACTTACTCGTTCACAAAGGAGGGAAAACACATTGTTCTCTTACCAATCAAGGATTCCAGAGTAATGCATGTTGCAGAGAATCCTAAGATCTCACGTGCATCTTTTTTGCAAGCAGTACGATGGCAATGTCCTTAGTCGTCTTAGAGGGAACTGAAGAAAAGACTAAACCACAAGAGATAATATAGCCAATGCTAGTCAAATTTCAAGATGTGATGACTGATAATCTACCGAAGGGCCTAACCCACTTAGAAATATTCAGCACGCCATTGATCTTATCGTTGGATTGATACTACCAAACAAATTTGCTTACAAAATGACACTAGTGAAGTACGAGGACTTGCAAACTAGGTGCAGGATCTCATTGCGAGAGGGTTGGTGAGAGAGAGTATCAGCCCATGTGTTGTTCCCGCTTGATGGTGCCTAAGAAGGATAGTTCAAGGAGAATGTACATTGATAGTCGAGCTATCAACAAAATCATCATCAAAGTACAAGTTTACTCTACCTCGCCTATAAGATATATTGGACAAGTTGCATGGTTCCATTACCTTTTCCAAAATCGACCTGCGCAGTGGATAACACCATATCAGAGTGAGACCGGGGATGAGTGGAAGATGGCCTTCAAGACCAAAGATGGGTTGTACGAGTAGACAGTCATGCCCTTTAGGTTGTCCAATGTTCCTAGCACGTTCATAAGGATAATGAACCGTTTCGAGTTTACGTAGGGAAGTTCATGGTCATTTACTTAGACGACAACCTCGGGTACAACAGGTTAGAGGAGCACTTGCAGTATCTAAGACTAGTGATAAAATCCTACGAGCAATAAAACAATATGTCTAATCGAAGAAGTGTTGCATCATGACAACGCGGGTATGTTTTTTGGATTACATTTTATCTAGTGCATGCATTCAAATGGACCCTACGAAGACAGAAGTGATCGAGAGTTAGACACCCCCACAGTCCTTTAAAAAGCTAAGGCAATTTTGTGGTTGACAACCTTTTATAGGTTCATCAAAAGCTTCAGCACCATTACAGCGCCCCTGACAAAGCATTTGAAAGTTAAGTTCCAGTGGATAGGGCCAGTCCAGTCCAAGTTTGACATTTTGAACAAGGTGACACGGGCCCTAGTGTTAGCTTATCAGACTTCAATCAGTTGTTTGAGGTGAAGTGTGATGCTTCTAACATCGGGATCGGAGCAGTATTGAGCCACGAAGGACGTCCCATAGCCTTTTTCAGTGAGAATTTGAAAGAGTACTGGAGAAACTATTCTACATGCATCAACAAGTTCTGTCATTGTTAGAGCTCGTCAACATTAGAGTCATTGCCTACTGATGAGCGAGTTCACTATTCACAAATTACGAGGCCCTGAGATTCTTGAATAGCCAGAGCAAGCTAAGGAGTAGGCGTGATTCCTAAATTGAGTTCTTGGCATCGTTCCAGTTCGTGCTTAAGCATAAGGAAGTCAGAATCGGGTAGAGGATGCCTTAAGCCGCCGCCATTTGCTAATAACTTCCATGCATACCAGCATTTTGGATTCGAGGTGGTAATGGAGTTCTACAAAACATGAGGATTTCAAGGAGATTTGGGAACAATGTTGGGAAAAATCTATGAGATAGTACCACAGAGTTGATGGCTACCTATGCCATCATAACAGGTTGTGTGTTCACAGATGCTCATTGAGTCCATCATCCAAGAGTCACAACAAGGGCCTAACAGGGCATTTTAGCATAGACAAGTCTCTCTTATCAGTGAAGAAACACTTTTTTCCCGACTAATAAGAGATGTGGAGCAATATGTCCAACGGTGCAGAGTTGTCACCTAGCCAAAACCAAAAGGAAAAATACATGATTATACACACAATTACTGGTACCTAGGCTATTTGGACATTAGTATAGATTTTATGTTGGGTCTTCCGAGGACGCAGTGGAATAAAGATTCGGTGATAGTTGTAGTTGAAAGGTTCTTGAAGATGGCTCACTTCATATAATGTCACCGGACACAGGATGCATCACATATTGATGGCTTATACTTCAGGGAGATAGTAAAGTTATATAATACCTAGAACCATTACATCTGATAGAGACGTTAGGCTCCTAAGTCACTTCTAGAGAATCCTGTAGGGAAATTTTGGTATTAAACTTCAATTCAGTTTAACAGCTCATCCGCTGACAGATGGTCAAATAGAAGTGGTGAACAAGAGTCAAGGGAACCTCTTAAGGTGCTTTATAGGAAAGAACATCAAGCAATGGGAAGTAAATCAACCTTCACTCCAAAGTTATCCTCTATTTTAATATATTCAATGTTGAATTGATGTGGCATTGGCTTTTCAACGCTTGATGCTTCTTAAAGAAAAAAATTTGTGTCATCTTCTTCATCCAGTAGGTCACCATTATTACTAAATGTGATATCTACATGTTGTCTTCTTCCAAAATCAGCTAGTTTCTTGTAATTTGAGGATCTCTCTTTAAGTATCTTCCAAGGTAAGGTCCTAAGCACCACTTTCTCCTTGGTTGCACGGTAAATCTCCTTCAAATAGGGTTTAGGCCAATGTAAATTTATGGATTTAATTAGGGTTGGTCAAAATTTTAAGAATCAGGTAAATGGTGTAAGGATAGTTTTGGTGGAGGTAGAAGGATTAGTTTTTGTGGAATTAAGATTTGAAAAATAAAATTTAGATAGAGCTAGGATTAGAATTGAATTCGACTTTGATAATAAATAACACCGTTCTAGGGTTCCCAAAAGGTGTAGGAGCGGGTTGGGATAAAGGGTGAGCATTTGGTCGATTTGGATGGATCTATTTTTAAATTGGTCAAACCGATTGCAATCGAAATCTGAAATCCAAAACACCAAATCAATCAAATTTTCAATAAAACCAAACAGACTGAACAAAAGTTACTTCGAATTAAACGGTTCGATTATGAACAAACTAAAATTTAGTTGTTGGTTAAAATTTGGTTACAAGCAGACATTAAGCATTACATATCTTACATATATAATATCAATTTAATTTCATGAATCTTTCATTTAATTTCAATTTTTTTCATTTTTGGCCTTCAATTTTTGGTTTGTTCTTTTAAATAAAAATTACAACCGAACAGTAACCAGCATTCCGCCAAATGAACAGTGAACATGGGCATAAGAAGAAAAGATGTTCAATAAAATCCTCCGTAGCATTATAAAACAGGCATCGACAAGCAAGCCTCAAGCCTTTCAATTTTAAAATATCATCACAAGGAATTACACAATGAAAAACCCTCCACGCCAAGAAAGACATAGCAGGGTTAAAGCCCAACTCCAAACACTCTCTCCCCAAGGGTTTTCATTAAAGGTACGTAAAGTATAATATAAAAATTTAGTAACCGAACCTTTTGCTAACAGTTTCAATATCGGAGTATCTTTCAAATGAGGCTCATAAGGAATAGAAAAAAATATATTGTGCACTCTCAAACCCCACCAACTAGGTAAGAAGGGGAAGATTCCAATTACCATCTAGCTAAGTGTCAAAAACAAGAAGATTAAAATGCACCTCCTCTCTCAAATGCAAAGGAAGCTGGGCCCAACAATCATGCCAAAAAGAGAGGTTACCACACCCCAGCTCCCAATAAATAAAATCCTTAGCCCACTCTCTAATTTGCAACAGCTTCTTCCACACCCTACAATCACCCATCCGCCAATTAGCCGAGGGGTTGATACTATGGCAATATTTACCATGCATGAACATAGCCCACAAGGAGTCCTCTTTCCAAAATTTAAACCATGATTTGAAAAAGTTTATGTTGGCAATATGATGAAGCGATTTAAAGCCTAACCCACTTGTGTACGTCGGTTTACAAACGCTCTTCCAAAGCAACCACCTCCTACCGGAGTGGCCACCCGCCCATAAAAAATTATTGAAACATCTTTCAAGGACAAATTGTGTACTCTTTTTAATTTGTAGAACTTGTAACACATACAACGACAAACTCTGTTGGATGCTCTTAAGCACAGTAATACAACCACCAAATGACAAGAAATTATTTTTCCAATCAAGGATCCGTTTCCTGACCTTTTCCACAACCTCATCTAATTGAGTTTACCTTCTCGTACCCTTGAGTAAATTGACCACCAGGTATTTTAGCGGAAGAGCAGTGAGAGAACCTGTGAAATTGGCAACCCAACTAACATTTCCACAATTGATGGTGTTGCCCATATACAAGTGACATTTATTTGCACTAAAAATAAGCCCAAAAACCAACTGAAGGTTTTCCAGTAATTAATATATTTTATTGATAGCTTGTTTTTTGGCATTAAAAAACAAAATAGCATCATCAGCATAAGCCAAATGGGTGACCATAACCTTTGATTTATGGGCGTAGTGCAAACTAAGAACTTTACTATAGAGATCATTAATCAATCGAGAGAATTAATCAAAGACCATGATGAAGATAGTAGGGAATAAGGGGTCACACTGCTTAATCCCACGACCAACACTAAAAAAATAATGAGAATTATCGTTAAGGAGGATGTTATATTTATTACAGTGAAGTCAGGTGTGGATTAGCTTACAGAAATCAGGAGTAAAACCTCTTGCTTTAAGGGCAGCAAGAACAAAATCTCAGCTTAAAGAGTCATATGCTTTACGAATATCCAATTTAGTAACCAAGTTGCTTCCTCTGCATCTTTTGTCATTATCATAAATTAGTTCTTGAGCAAACATAATATTATCAATAATCCCCCAACCTTGGATGAAAGCAGATTGATTCAGAGAAAATAAATGATGAAGACGAGGTTGAATCCTTCTAACCAAAAGTTTACTAATAACTTTTGTTACAACAGATGTAACAAATATAGGTCTAAAATGCTCCCAAGAAGTTTTTTGAGTTGATTTAGGGATGAGGACAAGAGTGACAGCAGATAAGTAATTAGCAGGGGCCTCGCCCCTGAAAAAACTTTGAATGACTTCCACAACTTCTCTCTTCACAATACTCCAGCATTTAGTGTAAAAATCAGAGGTAAAGCCATCTAGACCAGGGGCTTTATTACAATTAATTTCCAAGAGCACAATAAATATCTCCTCACCCGTAGGAATGACACATAGATCTAGCTCCTCCGCATACCGTCTCACATCATCAAAAAGATGAGTCTCAATAGTGCCTGAAGTCTCACGCACTTCAAAAAACTTGGAGAAATAAAGAACAGCACTCTCACCTAACTCCTCATCCCTAGTTATCTAATTTCTAGTAGCATTCTTAATTCTAGCAATGATGTTGAGAGCCCTACGTTGTTTAATACATGCATGAAAATACTTTGTATTTTCTATCACCTTGAGTAAAGTGTATCTCCCCAGCTTTTGTTGCAGCAACTCTTCCTCCCAAAGAGAAGCCTCTGACAACTCTTTATATGCTTCCTGAAGATGTGGAACTAGATCGACAGAAGATTCATCAAGAGCCTATAACATGGTGACCATATGTTCAACCATTGTGACCCTTGCATGGACATCCCCAAAAACTTCCCAGTTCCAAGTTCTCAACACAGACACCACTTTTTTATGTAACTTCCAAAGTATAAAACAAGCATTGCCCACCTCAACACATCTCCAATTAGCTGCAATAAGTCTCATAAAATCATCGTGTCTTGCTCAAATATTCAAATATCTGAAGTGATATATAGAAAAATTTTTGAAAAAATCAAAGGATAGGAAGAGGGGATTATGATCAGACCCAGAACTACAAAGATGTTGTACTTGTGAGAAGCCATAAGAGGTAATCCACGACTGAATAGCAAGACACCTATCAAGACGTTAAAAAAGTTTCCCCCTTTTCCAAATGAACTTGGAACCAACAAAACCCAAATCAAAAAGTCCTGCAATTTCCATAGCCCCGTTGAATTTATCTATCAAGGCGGGGTCCACTCTCCTTCCTCCCAATTTCTCAGAATCATGCATAATCATATTAAAATCCCCGCCAACCATCCAATTATCTTGGATTAACGCTCCCACACTAGAGATTTTGTGCCAAAGGTCGTATCTGGCAGAAGTAGATGAACCAGCATATATGAATGTTAGCCATCCTGAAAACTCGTCCATTCAAAAATAGACATGCACAAATTGTCTATCATCAGCAATAATATTAACTCTGATGTGCTTCCGCCAAAGCAACCAAATCTTATAAGAGCAATTACTAAAGAAAGAAAAATGGTTGAAATTACCCAGAATACGAACATCTGGAAAGGATACCATAGGTTCCAAAATAGAGAAAATACCAACTTTATAAATCCTTGTCACTAATTTAAGTTTGCCAAGGGAGTAAGGATCCGCAACTCCCCTGATATTCCAAATTAAGACATTAAACATGGATAGCAACTTACCCTTTCTAGAAGATCTAGTCCGGATATGTCCATGATCACCCTCCGAATAATAATGATCCGCATCAGGCAATGCTTTCCCATCTTGAGATTTTCTAACTCATTATGGCCTTTATGATTTTTTCTGCGATATTTCTGAACTTGCCATTCTTCCCTCGGTATATTTGAAACCTCCTCCAAAGGGATGTCAAAGGCCACTGCAGCAGGGTCAAGATGGAGCATGGCATCCTCAAAATGATTAGTAGTTTCAGGAGGGGGGAGGGGGTAGCTTCCCGGACATTAGGAAGACTAACCTCCTCAGAAGCCTGATCCGCTCTCCTAACTCTAGGAGAAATAAGGTCAATATGTTTAGACGAAGGAGTGGTAATTTCTCGTTCAGTATGGAATCCAACCTCAGAAGGAGCTATATCCGCACTCCTACTCGAGGAGTAGGCCCAGTATAATTGGTATTCATGTCAGCATGAATAGCCGGAATAAATTCTTCCGCAGAGACA
>NEWO01000464.1:416859-429224 GCA_003013225.1 Phalaenopsis aphrodite
CAGTAGCCATGGTACCTGAAACGTATCAACATTTAAATGATGCAAGGCCTAAATTTTTAATCATTATACACTATCATCGTTTTCTACTCCAAAGCACAATGTGCCTATGCTTCAAATTTATAACAATGTAATGGAATGAGACCATACAACTTCTTAAAATGTTTAACTGTATAAGTGAGATGATAGGATATGATTGTCAACAAAATTTCAGGTATCAACCATAGTTGAGTTTGGAATAAATATGCATTTCCAGTAAGACAATAACCCCTACATGAATGAAGCAAATATTTATTTCCATGGAGCTAGGGCTAATATTTGGATAAAACTATTGGATTACCACCAATAAAATGTTTAGCTTTCCGTAGCGATGACTGTGCACATGCACCCCAATTTGAGACATTAAAATGGCAATAACAGAGAGCTAAAATTTGGAAGAGCATAGGTTGGAGAGTTTTAAGTTAAACTGAAATGAAATATTGGTATATAGGTATTCTACTAATATAAATAGTGAAAATGATCATTTCTTGATATAAACCTAGCAGATACAAAATAAAGATGAAAATAATGAGGAAGCACCTTGATCTGCAACAAGCCACCGGGATGAATTGTCAGCAAATAGTGATATCTTCTCTTCTGGAAGAAGACCAACAACCCTTAAACCTTCAGAAAAATCCAAAATATCCTGCTCAAGCTGCCAAAGGGAAAAAGAAATACTAAGAAAAAAATTATGTTCTGAATGCCATATAACTGTGCTGCATCCTATGAAAGAGATATGCTAGTGCAAGGTTGTTGATCAAGCACGTTACAACTAGTTTTACTCCAAACCTAGCAAAGCCATCATTTTATTATTCAATCTTTTATGGGCAATGCATAAAATAAGTGGATCCCAAACATTGTCATGGACATCTAACATGGTTTAATATAGGGGTTTTCATCAGAATTGAGGACTCAGTGCAGAGAATAGCATGTCATTCAAGCTGTCAGATGGCACTTACATCATAAATAATGTGTTTTCCTCGATTATCAGCTAATTTCTCAAAATCTAAAACCCACAAAATGCATTTTAGAATGGTGACAAAAAGTTGGGGTACACAAAAGTTATTCACGAATATAAAACATCATAAATTTTAGTTTCTAAGAAAATAAGTACTTAAAAATTAAATAGGTTAATTGCTAATAAAATAACAGGAGTCATAAAACTTTAGTTTTGGTGCCATTTCAATCCATCAATAGGTATGCAAAGATAGGAGAAAATGAAAAAGAATCATAAGAAAAGGTGGCGTTTACATATATGCCACAAATTTATTAATAAAACTACATTAATATTCTTTGAAGATGGGAGGTACCAAACATTAATGTTCTTAATTATTTAATACTTTTTAAATAGTTATAATTAAACAAATCTCATCGTGTTGATTATGTTAAAATAATCATAATTATTTGATATATATTGAATACTTATATTCTTGGATTTTGGCCCAGACATACTTAAAAACATAATTCCAAAAATAACTCAATTTCATAGTTTTTTTAACGATGGGACTATTTCAACCTTTTTTTCAGTAGATTGGGATTAATTTGACATTTTTTAAAAGTCAGGGACTAAAATGAAACCCTTCAAATAGTTGGAGGACCATTTTATCACTTTTCTCAATTTAGAATTTACCAACTGTGCATCGTACGAAATGCAAGACAGAATTAATCAATCAGAAAAACTATTATAATGTGATGCTGAAAAAGGAAGCAACGTCTACTTACCTGCTTGTAAGTTCGCTCTGTGGGAGGAACATGGTAGAGATCCACCAAAGCTTTCCGATGCCCATATTTTTCTACTGTTGATTTCCAAATATCTGGAACTGCCCTCCACTCATTCGAGTCCAAGGGATTAGCATTCGACAAAAAATTCGCGTCCAATATAGGTGAGCATTTTCTTCTAAACGCACGGTTTACCTACATTGCAAGTACGAGCTGTTTAACAAGAAAAAAAAATAACGTTTACCACAATAAAATGTAGACTTAACTTACACAGATATTTTGGTCAAACCAAACGTCCATACCTATCAAATTCTCACAGCCCAACACATCTTAATACAATCAAATCTTGCAGCATGAAAGATCATAATTTAATAAGGAATCTCAAATGGCCATCACAAACACTGCTGTGGCTAATCACCTTTTACCTCTTGTGTTCTCATATACTTGCCCTATCATCATGCGCCTCTTGCCATCACATATCTTCGCCTCACTGTTTGATACCTCCTGCAACAAAGTAGATTGAGACCACACACAACAGGGGGTAAGACGGGGGCTCCCTAGACCTCTTAATGCTATCAAGAAGCAGTTGCAGCCGTCCAACGTGACCACAAGAAGCTGCTACCCCCTCCCCAGTCCAAATATGCAAAAACAAGTTGTTGCCACACTTTTCATAGCTCGAGCAATTTGAGAAGCTCTCAATTAGGGATGGCCAAACCAAAAGTCGGCTACTTTACTCAAATATAAATATTGGAGGCTAACATCTACATCAAACTAGTCCAAACACATGGCCAAATAACACTATGAACTGGATTTAAGAAAACTCAAGTGAACTCATGAAGAAAATGAAAGGCTAAAAGTCACCAAATTAAAGAGCAGGCAAACTTACAGTTATCCAAGCAAGGCTAGCCCCATAAATTAGTCAAAACCTACCGTGCAACCATTTTTTATGAGTTTATATATCGCTTCCAAAATAAGAGATTATTGTATGCCCAAAATTTAATCAAATTATGACAAAGTTGTGTTGCCTTACAAAGATATCATTTCTTACATTCTCCCATGGTCGAAGCTTCAAGAAACCCAAGCACTGTAAAATACATGGTGAAGCAAGTGAACTCTCTACTTGGGTGAGGATTTAAGAACTTTTGTATTCAATCTTCTTTCAACATATTCATATCTAGATGATTTCCTTTTATCTTCCTTTAATAAAAAAACCTAAAGGATATCTTCAGTAATAAAATGTTGATTTGTAAAACATCATCACAGAACAGTGTCAAAGGTTCTACAAATGTCTTTGGTGCACCATTGTCACAGGAGCCGACTTTTCAGCATCAAGCTTATTTGGTATGTTAAGTTTAAATAATAGCTTATTCGTACTTTTTTTGAGTTTGGATACTTTTATTAATACACTTCTAATTTTGATTCCTTATTTGCATTGTGTTTCGTCTCAATGATTGTATTAGTAATTGAGCCCTAGTTATTAAATAAAAATAGTGTTTGTATTTTTTTCTTATTTAATATTATTATTTATATTTCTTGTATATTAATTTTTCCTTTTGTGAGCAAAAAAAAATTTATAAATTTCACACACCTCAAGCTGTCGAGATGCACTAACTTCCAAACCTGGGGTGTGAAAGGATAACATCATAGCCACATTTTGCTTTTAATATTCCTAATTTTTGTAAAACTTTGCAGTGGGATATGTTATTTTAGACTATTCCAAATAATTATTATTGTCTTATTATATTATTTATATGATTATTTGGTTACTTAATTTATTTTGATTTTGTGTGATTTCATTTATATAGAGCAGTGCTAAAGAGAAGAGTTGCTGCTGCCACTCATATGACAGAAGTCTCAAGAGTTACTACAGAGATGATAAATTCCCCTAGAAGCCCCCGCTCTTCAAGTTGTCATTGTGTTGATCGTACTCAACCTATCGGGACTACTGGAACACTAACTCCCAATATTGATACTCATGGAGATGATGACACAAAGCTTTACACAGACATTACAAATAAATATCACAGCTCAAGTCACGCAAGTAATTAAGTCTATCCAACAACCAGATCAAACAGCACTGCAAGCAACTAAATCTGCATAATAAGAAGCTACACATATACCAAATGGCACTGTCGGATCCAAAGTTAATCAATCCATAAGCAATGCGCTAATATCTCCACTAACATAAGTCATCAGGACTGCACTATTGATGCTAGAATTATAATGCAACAAATTATGACAGCTAATATGGTGCGATTGAATCACACTGATGGTTTCATGATATATTGTTGAGAAAATTAGGGCGAAGAAAAACAGTAATCGACACAAATCCAGAAGAACACAGAGATTTAACGAGGTTCGGCAAAGATGCCTACGTCCTTGGGAGCAGAGCGGCGGCTTCCTTTCAATATCCAGAAAAGATGTTACAGAATAGAGGGATACCTCCTGGGGTAACTAACAGACCTATTTATAACCTCAGGAGTAAACCCTAGGTACAATACGTAATTACAACATTAACCCAGTACCGTACCGTGGGGCTTTGCCCAAGCACCCCCAACCCACGTAACTTCCCGATTTGGACAGATTCTTCCGCTCCGCTCCACTCTGCTTCGATCCAGCGTCTGTCCCTATATGGTATATGAGTCATACCATAACAAATATACACCTTGGCGAATATCCAGCTCTTAGGAGAAATACCTGGGAGTTACACATGCAACACTGTGGGTTGGGCCACCATGCTTCTCTAGTAACTGCAAACATTCAACAAGTCCAAGCAATGCAAGAACTTGTTGATAGTAACTGGCTTGGTCAACATGTCAGCTGCATTCTCATCAGTATGAATCTTCTGCAATAGTATCTCCCCAAAAGCAATCAACACTCTGATATTGTGATACCTGACATCAATGTGCTTGGTTCTCACATGGTACACCTGGTTCTTAGCCAGATAAATAGCACTTTGACTATCACAATGCAACTGAACTCCACCTTGCTCAATGCCCAGTTCCTTTACTAGCCCAGTAAGCCATAAGGCTTCTTTAGCAGCTTCAGCTACTGTCATATACTCAGCTTCAGTTGTAGATAATGTCACAATAGACTGAATTGTTGATTTCCAACATATAGGTCCACCAAGAGTAAACACATACCCAATTGTAGACCTTCTGTCATCCAAATCACTTATATAGTCTGAATCAATATACCCCACAACTGAAGGATCATTCTGCTGACTGCCAAAAATAATTTCATGTCCTATAGTACCCTTTAGATACCTGAAAATCCACATGACTGCTTCCTAATGTCGCATTCCAGGTTTAGCAATGTATTTGTAGACTTGACTAACAGCATGAGCCAAATCAGGACGAATACATACCATTGCATACATCAAGCAGCCAACTGCACTGACATATGGAACCTTTGGCATGTCTTCAATTTCTGTATCAGTTTTAGAACAGTTTTGAATAAAGCTTAAAATGATTTGCCAAAGGAGTGTTTACAGACTTTGCTTTGCTCATCTCAAACATTTCCAGCACTTTCTCAACATAGTCTCGTTGAGATAAACATAATCGTCTTGAGCCTCTGTCTCGATGAATCTCCCTTCCAAGAATCTTCTTCGTAGGACCCAAGTCTTTCATGTCAAATTCTTGGCTCAATAAAGCTTTCAAACCACAGATATCATTCATATTTTTTTGCAGCAATCAGTATATCATCAACATACAGTAACAGAAAAATAATAGAATCATCATCAAGGATTTTCACATAAACACAGCAATCATACTCACATCGCCTGTAGTCAATCTCCACCTCAGTTTTTCACAGCTTGAATTTAGAAAAGACTTCAGATTTCTGTTTCAAAAAATACACCCAAATTTTCTTGGAAAAATCATCAATAAAGGTAACGAAATACTGAGATCCTCCCAATGACAACTCCCTAGTAGGGCCTCATACATCAGTATGCACATAATCAAGAATTCCTTCAGTTTTGTGTTTTTTAGTCATAAAACTGACTCTAGTCTGTTTTCCAAGAATACAGAACTTACAAAGATCGAACTTGCAGCTTTTAACACCATGCAACAAGTTTCTTCTATGTAATTTCATTATCACACGTTCATTGAGATGCCCAAACGCATATGTCATAGCTTTGCACTATCATCATCTGACTCCACAGAATGAATTCCACCTACAACTGTACTCCCCAACAGTTTGTACATATTGCATGCAGTTAACTTTCTTTTCATCACCGTCAGCATACCCTTAACAATTCTGATGGTTTCTCTATCCTCATCTGCCTTAGGAATAAAACTATTTCTGTGTAGAGTGTCCAAAGAAATCAGATTCTTCTTCAAATTTGGAATATGTCTGACATCACATAACTTTCTAACTGTATCATCATACATCTGAATTTTGACTTCTCCAATATCAGTAATATTGCAGCATCTATCATCATCCAAATAGACCGAGCCAGAATTAGTTAACATGATGAAGTAAACCACTCCATGTTAGGTGTTATGTGATAAGAGCACCCTGAATCAAGAATCCATGCATCTGTGATCTGAGTTGATGAAACTGAGAGCATATCGCCATCACTGCAATCTGGATCATCATTCTGCACCACATTTATAGACTTTGATGAAGTATCACATTTCTCTCCATTCTGCTTCTTCAGCTTTGGACAATCTCTCTTCATATGACCTGGCTCCTTGCAACTGTAGCAATGAATTATCTTTTTGCTTCTAGACTTTGATCTGGAATTTTGCCTTCCAGATCCCTCCTTCTCTTTCTTCCTTCCATGATTCTGCTTACTCTTCACATATAAACTATCATCGTGAGAGCTTTCCCCTGCATTCTGCTTCCGCTGGTTGTAAGCCAACAATGCTGCAGTAATCTCATCAACTTTGATAGTTTCTTTCCCATATGTCAGATTAGTCACCACGTGTTCATAAGAAGAGGGCAACGAACACAACAAAATCATCGCTCGATCATCATCCTCAATACTCACATCAAGCCGTGATAAATTGGTGATTACTTGATTGAAGTCATTCACGTGTTGCGCCAGATCAGAACCTCCTGCATCTTCAGCCCATACAACTTTTGTTTCAAATACAACTTGTTCGTCAGAGATTTTTCCATAAACTGAGTTTCCAATTTCTTCCAAACTTCACCTGGAGATTTCAGATTCATCACGTGATACATAACCTCATATGCTAGGCATAGTCGTATCGTCGCTGCCGCTTGCTGTTGTAATTCTTCCCAATCTTCATCCTTCATGGAATCTGGTTTTGTTGCCCGCAAAGCTTTCAAGATTTATTATTGAGTCAACAGATCTTTTACCCTGGTTTGCCACAATCTGAAGTTACCAGTTCCGTCGAACTCACCACCTCGAATTTCGCACCAGAAAATGTCATCTGAAAATTAATCTTTCTTTCTTCGCAGCCTCGAGTGAAGGATATCTCTAGGGAATATTCTTCTAATATTTGATTTCCCGGATAAAAACTTCCCTGTCCTAATCTCTCTCGTTCAGCGGAGCCAAATAAATATCTCCAGCCTCTAGTAGAAATTAAAGATTCCTTGATTCCTTGGCCCAGCAATGGAAAGTATAACACCTCCACTCCTTTCCTTTTCTGCCCGAGACCTCCGCTCCCCGATCCTTCTGATCTTCGCGAACTCGCCGGACCGAAGCCTTCCATCTCCTTTCCTTTTCTGCCCCAAGACCTCCGCTCCCCAATCCTTCTGATCTTCGCGAACTCGCCGGACCAAAGCCTTCCGGTCTTCGGCGAAGAAGCCCTCTGGTTCGCGTGCCCGGAACTGCCGTCCTCCTGCATTGCGAAAGAGCCCCGATCCAAAACCACCTCGCGCGAAAACCTCCGTCTGCGTCGTGCAAGATCTACCGCTTTAAGTTCGCCGTTCGCAGATCTCGCATGTTTAGCGGAACTCTGACCGAAGCTCTAGCATAACTTTTGCCAATCCTGCCGTCGAAAAATTTTCTTCAAATCTTCTTTATGCTTGTGCCGCCGAAAAAAAAAATTTCCCCTCAAACTTCGCTCTGATACCACTTGTTGAGAAAATTAGGGTGAAGAAAAATAAGAACAACACAAATCCAGAAAAACACAGAGATTTAACGAGGTTCGGCAAAGATGTCTACGTCCTCGGGAGCAGAGCGGCGACTTCCTTTCAATATTCAGAAAAGAGGTTACAGAATAGAGGGATACCTCCTGGTGTTACTAACAGACATATTTATAACCCCAGGAGTAAACCCTATGTACAATACGCAAGTACAACATTACCCATGTATCGTACCGCGGGGTTTTGCCCCTGCACCCCCAACCCACGTAACTTCTCGATTTGAACAAATTTTTCCTCTCCGCTTCAATCCAGCGTCTCTCCCTATATGGTATATGAGACATGTCTGTCGGCCGTTTTATTTTTCAACTTCGTAGTTTGAAAAACTAGTGATTTTGAAAATAATTTAAATATGAATATACCCCTTTTTATTTTAAAAAGTAACATTTTAACTTTAAAATAGATGAGACCAAACGAGTCTCACATTTTAAATAGTTTAGATCATTTAATACAATACTGCAAGCAATACACTTATCCCGAAGAATGAATATATCACTTGTAATAGGAATTCAATCATCTAGACTAAACAATTTATGACATTCGTTTGGTCTGCGAAATATTTTTATAAAAAGGCCAACAAGTTCCCCTATCTAACATAAAAATTAGATAGGGTTTATTTTATCTGGGTTCCAGGTCCCCTATAGAGGCTTGCCTCTATAGTTAATTATATCTTAAATGATCGAAATCACTTAAGAAAACTCTCGATTAAGATCAGGTGATTTTGCTTTCAAGATTTCAGAGTTTATGTTTTCACGGTTGGACATGGAAAAATCAAATAGGAATGACTCAAAGTAGAAACAATTATTTAAGGAATCCAAAGGAAAGAAAAGTAGGGGATATCACAGATCTGGGAAAAACTCCGGTGAACTCCCAACTATCCTAATGTTCGGCTTTATGTCTCTGAAGTGATGATTATTTGATATTTCAATCCTGCAAATTATTTAAGATTTAGGACTTATGTTTGCACAATATCAGACTGTGCAAATAGCCTAAAAAGATGGGAGGATTTACACCGTACCGCACGGTAACCTCGGAATCCTAAAGCGTTATGACTTATAATTGTACAACAAAGTTGTACAAAAAACCTAAAGAGTGATCCTATAGATTGTTATTTAAACTAAAGAAGGTATATAGGTGATGTGAATGTGTTTATGTGATGGCTTTGATGCTTAGCTGCTGCAGATCCACCTTGAAGTTGTTCCTCGTCGTGCTGCCCACGGTATTCGCTCCATACTCCTCGTAGTAGCATCTCCTGGTTTAGTTTTAGTTTTGAACATCCTCCTAACCACTAGGTTATTCTATACTAAGGCATAGCATATCAAAGTAACTAAGCATGCAGTGTGAAAGAACAATAACAATGTACTGTACAGTAAAAAAGGAAAGACAGTATAACATGTTATAAATAGTAGTATAACAGGATATAAAAGCAATAACATGCTGGGAAAATAAAATGTTGTAATATAAATTAAACCTGTACACCTGGTAGGTTCATTACTCGTTTAAGTTTAGCTAGTATGCGCTGTGTAAAAGAAGAAAGTATAATCTGAAAAAGACTTAACAGAAACAGGTAAATCGTAGGAAAAAGACAAACAAATAAAATGAAATACAATATCACATATAAAGGACCAAGAATAGAAAATTATATGTGATATTGGAATGTCCTCAATCGCCAGAAGAATTTGAGTGTAAGACAAACTCAAATCTCGGAGCATTGGGTTTCAATTTTGATCAAGTTAAGGTAAGAATTTCATTATTTAATTTAATTAAATCAGTCATGAGTCACAATCTAGTGCACCCTCGTGCCTAGTGTTTTACTTATCTCCTAAACTGAGGTTAGATGTTTGGATTTCTTAGAGTCATTTGAAAATTAGGATGATCAACTATCTCTTAAGTTGTGCTTCTAAGATCTAGGATGCCTGCACTTTAGTTTAAACTTGAAGTGTCCTAAAGTGTCTAATCTAAATTAAGTGTCTTTCCACTAACCCTCAAACATCTATAGATCCAGCTTATCTCGCTATCAGGCTCCTAAAACATAGGGGTAAACTCATAGTTTTGGCAAAAGAGTTGTGAGTTGAGCTTCAATCTTAGTTAAAGGAATTGGATTTTAAATTGATTCAAAGCTTAAGGGATCAAGTGCAAGTCCACTAATCTCTCAATCGTTACCTAAATTCTCATTTCTTCCAATTCCAACTAGTCTTCCAATTTGCAATTCATTTTTCCTTATGTAAAAGAAAAGGTGGATTGTTCGTTACCCTATCTCCTCTTTAGATTTTATCATCCCAAAAATTCAAATTTCAATTTTAATTTTCTCTTATTTTCTCTTTCCCTCATATTTCCCTTGAGATTATAAATTATTTCTGAATATAATTAAATCGAAAATTCTCATTTTTAACTTGACCGTAAATAAAAAATTAAATAAAACGAACGAAAAAGTAGACCGATCCATTTTTTTTAAAACCGAGTTAAATCAATAAAACTCATGAATGTATCGGTCTAAAACATTTAAATTCGTTAAAAAGAAAATGATCGGATTAATCCCGAGGATATCCTTTCCAAATGTCAATTTGAGCATTTCCAAACCCCTATTGAATTAAATTTATATCAATCCCATACTTTCTTCAAAATGAAATTATATAAACTTTTTTTTTATTTCACAAGTCACCAAACCAGCTCCAAACAAACTCAAACAAGCTCACGGGTAAAGCCAAAAAGAGAGATAAAATGCCACCAAAACAACCCCAAATAAACCAGCTTTAAAGCAATGGTAGAAAATCTCGAACCGAGCCAGTTAATTCAACTCAAGAACGAAGGCAGAAAACTCCAAACCAGGTCAATTGATTCAGCTCAAAAACGAAGACAGAAAACCCCAAACCGAGCCAATTAATTCAGCTCAAAAACGAAGGCAGAAAACTCCAATCCAGGTCAATTAATTCAGCTCGAAAACGAAGGCAGAAAACCCCAAAAGAATCAAAGTCAAATCTTCATTTAATATAGGTATATTTTCAGCCAACATTTAATCCAACAAGAAGGTAAATCTGATCTCATTAAATGAAGTAAAATAGAGTCTTTTAAACAAAATTTCATGAAGCCATAACCAAGCCCCATCCCCCCCCCAAGGAGGCAAAATTGAGCCCAAAAACATGATTTTCCAACTTTTGAAATGACTTCAACATGTATTCCAACAACCGGGGCAATAAAAGAAGCAAGATAAGCCCCAAATATAATTTCCGGCATTAAAAAATATTTCAGCATATGTTCCAACAGCGGAGGGCAACAAATTAAGCTAAGATAAGCCCTCAAATATAATTTCCAGTATTAGGAAGATTCCAGCATATGCTTCAACAACAGAGGCAGCAAATAAGAACAAAAATAAGCCCAAACATGTTTTTCCAACTTTTGAAATGACTTCAGCATGTATTCCAACAACCGGGGCAATAAGAGAAGCAAGATAAGCCCCAAATATAATTTCCAGCATTAAGAAATATTTCAGCATATGTTCCAACAGCGGAGGGCAACAAATTAAGCTAAGATAAGCCCTCAAATATAATTTTCAGCATTAGGAAGATTCCAGCATATGCTTCAACAACAGGGGCAACAAATAGGAACAAAAATAAGCCCAAACATGCTTGTCATAGACATTTCTAAGGAATAAAAATGCATTTTTAAAATGTTCTACCAATGCTTCCACATGTCATGCTACCATTTGTGAATATGAAGTGCTTAAAAGAGCAAAC
Organism: Phalaenopsis aphrodite; assembly: GCA_003013225.1. Classification (NCBI taxonomy): domain Eukaryota; kingdom Viridiplantae; phylum Streptophyta; class Magnoliopsida; order Asparagales; family Orchidaceae; genus Phalaenopsis; species Phalaenopsis aphrodite. Next base: position 428,463 of record NEWO01000464.1, read on the forward strand.
ATCAAAGCCAAGAAATTAATTGAATGAGGGCAAAGTAACAAGTTCTATCAAACCTCTTCATACTAAGGCTAGCTGAAACATCTCCCACATTTCTTCCCTTTCCTTTTTTTTTTCTTCTCTTTTTTTTTTTAAAGAAACAAAATAAACCAGCTTAATGTCCCAATCCAAGCAACACATCATACTTTATCATGCATAAAACCATGTCTTAGAGTTAGAAAACAGGAGAATAGCACACCCGTGCACATGCACCTCATAAAGATGCAAACCCCAAATCCACCAAGTGGAACACATTAAGCCCAAAGAAACTTTCACATGCTTTAAAAGAGCAAAGAAATATTTTTTAGATGCCATCGGAAACGTTGCAAATTAGAGGAAGGAAGATAAATACCTCTTAATGTCGATCTAAAGCAAAAAAAGTAAGATCCAATAAAATGTCTCCTACAGAAATCTCCCTCCCAAAAGCTACAAGAAAGTAGCAACCAACAGATCCTTTAAGCTCCCAGCACACCAGAAGCTAGTCAAACAGAAATTTCGACAGAGCTTTCTTCTTGAAAGCTTTGAGAAACAGTCACCAACGGATGCTTCACACCCCAGCACACAAAAATCAAATTTTAGATGAGATGTTAGTAGAGATTTCTCCCCAAAACTTCCTACAGTAAAGAAGAAAGAAAACAGTCTCTCGATCAGCAAAGAGAAAAGAACCAGCCTCACAACAGCACAAAAGCCACTCCTCTTCTTTCAGACTTTTCTCAAGAGAAAATA
>NEWO01000464.1:432652-442793 GCA_003013225.1 Phalaenopsis aphrodite
AGCAACATTTCAAGTACGTGAAGGTATCAATGACTGATGGGATATTCAAGCAACACTTACGGACCTGAGTTAATCATTACTTGAGCAGATTATGAAAGGTTATTCTTGGAAGGACTCTTAGAAGAACTTTTTTTAATAGCAGGCCATGCCAAATTGATGATTTGTTTTTTATTTTATAAACCCCATAGGGGAATTTTATTCCACAAAAAAATAAAGTACAAAAAGAGGCAAGAAGAACCAAACTACACACCCATACAACTCACTCAAAAAAATAGAAACCTAAAGGTTCTTCTCCCATGAAAAAAGAAAAAATAACTCACCCTCCCAGCAAGCCCAAGAAAAAAAACTAAAGCAAATCAAAATGTATAAAGATGATTTAGAGCCATAGGAACAAGTTTAGAAATCACAGCGGAGTCTAAAAAACAACCCAAGGATAACCTTTCTTGAGATGATTGATTTAAGATAGTTGAACCAATGAACCAAAATTGTTCAAGAGTATAAGACCCAGTTCGCCAAAATCGTCTCATTTATTTTTGTCAGCATGAAAATCAGAAAATCTATAATTTATTTTACAGCTTGATAAAAGACACTCAAAAGTATTTATCTAGTACAAATGTACGATCTACAAAGAGCTAGTGAATCCAATTATACATGCGGAGATAGAAATCATTTTTGTGAAAAGAAACATACTGAAAAGTAGAAGAATATGGACAACAAACCAATGGGAGTTCTAAAAAGAAACAGTATCAGAATCAATAGACACAGAAATCCAAAAAATAAATTTTAAGGTGTTTACTGTGAGAAACGATATAAAAGAACCTACAATATAATTACCAACAAGTGCTTCAACTATTCTAATGTTGAGCATAAGGTTAAAGATTGCCCTATTAAAAATCAAGTTCAGTCACATCTGACAATAGCACGGGAGAACAATTATAAGTACCAAAACAAAAATGAAAGCCAAAATCATAAGCAATAGAAAAGGAAATGCAAAATAGTATTATTGTTAACGACGGTAGCAACTGCAAAATTTTTTGACACCTTAGTTTTATCAGCAATACTTATACATTACAGTCCCACCAACAGGAGCAACTTTCAATGGCATATCAACAACAGCAAATAATGTAGTATAAGCCACAGCAACCTCGAGCTTAACATAAGTTGAAACAGTCAATTTCACCTAAGTATTCACTATAACGCACAAGAGGCTCATGAAGCTCCTGTCATGACATGTACTATTTGTATTTTTTAAGTAGCAGACGAAGGTATCGTTTGATTCTAGAACATCATATTTATTCATATCAGACAAAATTGTATGTAGTGCATCAATTTCATAATTACAATCAAGATTCATTTGCAATAATTCTTGATAAAAGATTTATCCAACCCCTTATTTTACATTAGGGGGCACCAATCCTATTCGCAAGGAAGTAGACCAAAACATGAGATTATGCATCAATAACAGTGAGCTGAATAAAGTGGCAGTAAAGAATAAAGATCCATTCTCTCAATTAAAATCAAAAATATGGATGGAGCTCTCCTGCCCATGCAAGCAAGGGAGAGCCATCATCAGAAATGAAGCCGAAAATCTTGTGGTAGCCATTGGGAGACAACTTCAGCTTTGGGATAACACACAAGTAGTGGTTTAAGAAGCTACTTCCCTCCAACTCATACTTGAACCATGGATGGCTGAGCGCAAGGGCGTCATCATAGAGAGAGGCAATATAAATGTCATTAACTATTTCAAAGAGTTCACCGCATGGAAGAGTCTGACAAGTCCATCAACAAGTCAACCCAAATTTTGCATTCCTCTTACAGTTTAAGTGTTATTTTCTAACGCATAGCTAGAGACAGAAATAGAGTAACATATTCTTCCACCCACTTAGCCCTCCAAAGGGAGTTGTTTTGGAAGAAGTAAATAAGCAACTTGTCCTCTTTTTTCTTATTTTAGAAGATAGGTCTCACATTGCAAATGCCTTAAAGAGTAGTTTTGCACACCACTTACTTTTTAATACAATAATGCAAATGCAATATTTCATGGGGAAATTTATGATTGTGACTCAAATTGTTCATAACTATGACATTGCGATCAAAGATATGCATATGTCTACTACACTTATAGACTAAAAAGTATTTTTACTAGCTAAATTCGATATACTATTAGATATAAATTAACTATGTACTTATTACACTTATATAAATTATCATAAGAGAAGAGTGAATTTATATACACCTAGCATAGTCTCTTTTAGTTTTAATAGCATTAGAGGAACTATCTATTATCTAATCAGCAGTTAAAGGCCATAAGATGATCTCCCATGAATGTGTTGATTATATTGTTCATATGGTGGATGCTAATAAATCAGTGCTAGCGTAGATAATGTCATGGTGTTCAAGAGTTTGTTGGTGTATTTGCTGATGATTTTTTTTTTTGCTTGTTATCTAATTATGAGATCTAGTTCACCATATATTTAGTTTTGAATACTACTCCAATTTTCAAGGCATTGTATGTAGAATAATTTTGAACTCCAGGAGCGCAATATTCATTTGCAATAATTTCTTGATAAAAGATTTAACCAACCCATCATTTCACCTTGGGGAGTATCATTCCTGTTCGTAAAGAAGAAAGACCAAAACAAAAGAAAATGCATCAATTAAAAAGAATTGAATAAGGTAGTTGTAAAGAATAAAAATCCATTATCGTGTACAGATGATCTATTTGATCTACTACAATGTTCCTCCATTTTTTAATGTATCCTCGGTTGAAAAAAAAAATGAAGATGTTCCCAGGATTAATTTTTATTCTTGGTGTGATTATTATGAGTTTTGATGATATCATCTGGTTTGACTAATGTTCCAACAGCTTTCATGAACATAATGAATAGTTTCCAAATCATATATTGATCATTTTGTGATTATAATCATTGACGATATTCTAAGTTATTTTAAGAGTGAAAAGGAGCACGCATAATATCTCATAACAGAGCTAAATATTCTTAGGAAAAAAAAGAGCAATAATGTGAAATTCTTTGTGTGAATTTTGACATAAGAAATTGATATTTTTTTAAGCATATCATCAATGGTGTTGGAATTTTTGTGGATCATGACAAGGTTAAGGCAACACGGATTAGCCGAGGCAAACCATTGTCATAAAGAATCGAAGTTTTCTTACTTCAATTGGCTATTAGTAAAGGTTCATTAAAGTTTTTTCTAGCATTGTTTTAGATCGATGCCTACGGCACCGTCTGCCTCATGCTCCAATGAGTTGACGTTGAGCCCGCCAAAACAGTTTAAAGACTTATGTTAGACGTAAGGCTAAAAGGGGCAATTTAGTCATTTATCAGTTATTATTGTGGGGTATACATAGGACTAATTTGTTTAGGGTTATGTTATGCGTGATTGTTGTCTTGAATCTTAAAGTTAAGATTTGGAAGAGATCGACCATCTCTTGAATTGTACGTGTTAGGGAGCAGGTTTGGGAGAGATCATCTAACTCTCGAATTGTATGTGTTTATTCTTTATGTATTCATATTGTGTTATTTTATGTTAGTGAAATAAAATATTTTGTTTTGCCTAATCTTTGTGGAAGTTCATCTCTTTCCTATCAAATTAATATCAGAGCACTCAATTCTGGGAAACCTTGCGATACAGTGGCGATTCAAGTTAGACGGGAAGCCAACGTCAAGATAGTGGTGTGCCCTCATCGCCATGCAATCATGGTTCAAGTTTTAGGAAGCCAACAACATAACCATGGGGCTCCTTCGTGACTAAACCTCGCATTATAGTCGTGATTGTTGGGCAGCTAACAGAACTGCAATGCTCGCGGAATTCCACACAAACCCGGCACCGCCTACAATATGATCGAGCAACGACGTCTTAAATGGAAGAAAGAGACAGCAACCAAAAGGATTTGTGCAACATTAGATCAGTGTCGCTACCTTAGGCGGATCTGAAGCTGCAAGATCAGGCGAAGGAATGGGGAGCGGACTAGAACAGCGGCACTTGGAAGGAATAGTATGACATTAGCACAACAAAAACGAGAGGCAGCAAACATAATGACACGACAAGCAATTCGGGGAGGGAGAAGATCGATTCGAAGAATTTATGTTTGAAACAAAGAAGCACAGTGGGTGGGACTCCAACAAAGGGCTGCATTCAACCGCATTAGTGTCTTTTGTTGTGTGAGCCTATGGGGATGGACGAGTTGATTTTGGGGCAAGCCAGACTTATGGAAAAAAGAAAATCAATGGTTTGAGAAAGGGAACCCAACCTCCACTTCTTGGATGAAATAAACTTCGGTCGAGGAAATTAGAGAGGAGACTCAAGCACGAGTAAGTTGAAGATGTTGATCCTTAAAGGAGATTATGCCTATGGTTGGGTTTATCGTGTGGAGAGATACTTCTATTGATAATGGGCAAACGAAGGAAAAAATTTTGTTGACGGTGCCCTAGTGATTAGAAAGGAAGACTTTAGTGTGGTATCAATTAAGAGAACAGCATTGGCCAATTAAAATGTGGAAAAAATTCAAGGGCTGATTGTTGGAGCATTTGAGAACCACGGTGAAAGGGGATTTACAATAGCAAATTTTTTGCATTGGTCCCAGAAGGGGTTGTCATGGATTATAGGGAGAGATTTGAGATGTTATTTGGTTGTTTGAGAGGGATATAGGAAGAAGTGTTGAAAGGAAACTTCATGAAAAGGTTGAAGTTGGAGATTCAAGCAAACCATGACGATCGAGGAAAAGTATAGAGTTATCAACATTGGATGAAGATAAAAATGTAATGAAACAGACGAATAGAAGCAACACAAGTGGAGTGCTATACCGAAATGCTATAATCACGACGATGCCAAAAAAAACTCAAACTGTAAAAGCCCAAAGGGAGGCTCCATGAGACAAGAATTCAGAAGAAGCCAAGGTGTTATGTTTTCAGTGTGATGAGAAATTTGTCCCAGGACACTCTTACAATGATCGGACATTATAGATTATCACAGTGTGTGACGAGGATTCAGGAGATGTAGAAGCATAGAAGAGATTGTGATGGAGGGGGGGGGGGGAACGCCCTCACTTGGATGTGGCAGATTGGAGAGCAAGATATAGTGTTGTTGGTAGATAATGGAGCCACCCATAACTTCATCTCTACTCAAGTGGTGAAGTAATTAATGCTTGAGATGGTAGACACAAAAAGTTTTAGAGACATGATGGGGACGAGGCAAATGGACATGAGCAGAGGAGTATGTAAAAGAGTGATTTTAACACTGCAAAGAATTCAAGTGAAGAAGAATTTTCTTCTCTAAAGACTTAGGGAGCACTTACGTGATATTGAATATGAAATGATTGCACTCCTTAGAAGAAACTAAGGTGAACTGAAAACTCCTGACAATGATGTTTCAAGAAGGAGAAAAGATGGTTAAGAAAAAAGTGACTTTAAAGTACATATTTATTTAGGTGTTAAGAAAATGTCGATGGTTGTAGTTAATGAAAGCCTATAATTTACAAATTCAATATCACATTACGAAGGTTAATGTGGTTGCAAATGCTTTAACTAAGACGTCCTCAACTTGTTTAACATAGATAATTACTCAGAGCTACATTTAGCACTGAAAATAAGGTGATTTCAAGTTGAGAAAGTGCATCAAGAGACATATTCAATCATACTCATATGTCTATTCAGCCTACAAGATCTATTTCTTGCAGATCATTCAATAGATAATGAATTAATGCAGCATAGAGAGCAAGCTCACATTAGTTTAAATGTAAGTTAGATATTAATCAAACCGGCACTTTGAGATTGAATGATCAATTATTTGTTCCAAATTAAGGACTTTAACGAGATACTTTCATGAATCACACTATACTTCATACTCTATTCGTCCAATGAGTACAAAAATATATCAAGATCTCATGAAGTTTTTCTAGTGGGATAGTAAGAGGAATTGTCTTATCAATTTTGAATTAAGTGTTTGAGTTGTCATATGATTAAGGCAGAATATTAAAGACCTTGCGGTTTATTATACTTTATTAATTTGTTTAACTAGAAGTGAGGAGATTATAATAAATTTTGGCTTGCTTAAATCTGTATAGGGTCATAGGCTCACTAGGACTACTTATTTCCACCGATCAAACAGAATTGCTCGGTTAAGTCAAAATCTACTTGGATAATATTATTAGATTGCTTGGGATTACAATCATCATTATGTCTAAAAGAGATGGAAGATTTGATTTCAGGTTCTAGAAGAAAGTGCAAAAAGCTTTGAGTATGAGGTTGAACTTCATTATTTCTCCTTCAGACAATGGTTAGTCGAAGGGTATCATTCAAACATTAAAATAACTGTTGAGAGTTTGCGTTTTGGACTTCGAAGATAGCTGTGAAAATTATATTATAATGATAGATTTTTACAATAATAACTTTCAAGCACGCATTAGCATGGCACTTTATAAGATTCTTTATGAAAGGAAGTGCAAATCTCCTGAGTGTTAGTTCAAAATTTGTGAGAGGAAACTCTTCAGACCTTAATTAGTTGATCAAGATACCGACCCAACCCGCACTTATGTGTATTTTTAATCTCCTTAATTATGCCAAAAAATATATCTCAATTTATATCTAGTGACTAGTTTGAACACTTGCAACGATTTATAAATTATATAATAGATTTTCACACTAAGGGTAACACACAAGTATACATATCGCTTTAAGTAATATAGGATTTTCTTTAAAAACGTCAGTATCGATTCCACGAGGAATGTGGTAACTCTTAAAATTTACTTACAGAAATTCTACTTCAATTGCAATTTAAAAAGATTAAATATTTAAAATGACATTCTTACCAAAAATTACTACTAAAAAGCTTAAAAAGAAAGTAACAACAAAATGTAACAAATTAGAAAAATATAACAAGTTTGGATATTATGGAAAAGTCTTTCCTCTTGCAAAGAGAATTTATCTATGTAAGATTTAGATGATTTAAGACAAAATTGTAGTATTTTAATAAATAGAAGCGAGCATACATTATTCTTTAATCCCTCCCGGTGCTTGCAAAGAACATTATCTAACTTAAGGCTGATTCTTTAACATCTCGACTCCACAACAGTGTTATCTAGTCTCTCACCTCTAGATCCTAGCCTATACCATCATAATGAAAGAATCCCAGCATCAGGGTACTAAACTTAAGTCAAACTGATAAGAATCTAGCTTGTCACTCTAGATTTAACCAATTCTACGCTCATCAAAATTTATCTCCCTATTTATTTGCACTCCCCCTTAGATGATCGTCATGGCTCTGTCTAGAATGAAGTATGGTATCCACTAGCTGGGTGAAATCATCGCCCTCCCAGGTCATTATGTTTCTCAACGGATTTTAACCTCACAAGTGATTAGTTTACAAAGGTAAATAAAGATTCAGTGAAAATACCATCACAATTTCTAAAAGTAAAAAGAAATTTTTGAATCATTCTCATCCAACAAGATTAAGTCTACTTAGAATTCATGGAAATTAAACAAAAACAAAATATTTGCATTGAAATTCAAGTTTTACAACAAAAACTCAAACACAAATACAAAATAACTTATGTCTTCTCCCCAAGCAAACTTCTAAAGTTTCCTTTAAGCAATCTCAAAACTTCATCACACTAAAACACACACACTTATACTTGAACACAAAATATGTAAAACCCAACTCACTATTGTCGTCCAATTGAAGTTTTGTGGCTCCAAAAGGTCTCTAAATTTGGTCAAATCTTTCTCATTAAATAGAAAACAGAAAATAATCAAGGGTTGCTTCAAAAACTCCTGCAAAATTCGGTCAAATTTGATATATCTTCTAGAAATGTAGTTACTGACACTATAGCATCAGTCTGACCACTCGATGGCATTATAGCGCCAAGGGGTGGCGCTATAACACCATAACAAAATTACCATTTTTGCTTTATTTTTTCCTCATGTTCTCTAAATGTTCATTTTATTTACCTGAAACCAAAAAAATGCAAAAATACATTTCCTTAAAGAGCAATATCATCAAAAATGTACATAAAAGACTTATAAAACATGCACTAAAAATATGTTATTTTCAGTGGAACAATTCCCCCAAACATAAATGTTACTTATCCTCAAGTAACTACTTATACTATATATAAAATTTATAACATGTGGTAGTAAATTTAACTTAAAGAATTCCATAATTTCTGCTTTATAAAATGCTATAGTGAAACTTTCAGAAAATTTTTTTAACAACTCAGGTTAAAAACAAAAGTACAAGAACATTTAGTAGTCAAGTTTAAAAATTATGATTTTCTATCTATTTCAAAAACAACTGCAATTAGTTATACTTAAGATACTTAGAAGAAATATCAGAAAATGAAATGCATGAAGACTTTATTAGTAAAGGTTCTAATACTTCTAATTGAAGTTAGAAATGTAACTAAGTTTCTAGGATGCATAAAGGCACTTTTTCAAATTTTAATGACCAATTTTATACTTATTGAGCTCTTCACCAAACCACAATTTCAAATTCGCAAATTCTAATTTGAATATATAAGGCCACTTTTTTAAAACACAACAAAACGTTTTCTTATATTAGCAATAAGTTCAATACAACATCACAAACACCAATACATCACTCAGATGTTCATACAACACATACAATGCATACCACACTAAGTCTTTAAATGAATACTATAGGCACACTACACTGAAATACACAACATAAAACAAAAATATCAATATATAAACAACCTTTAGGACCACTCCTAATCAGTGGTGATATTTTTCATTCCACTTACCAAACAATTTTTATCGTAGTAATGGTAGAAAGGAACACGAGGAAATTCCTTAGCAAACTTATCGTCGATCCACTTGTTGGTGGTATACATAGTCACTTGACTATCTTAGAAGCATGCTAAACTATTGAATTTCAGTTTCAACTGTCAATCTATATGCTCGTAATAGTGGGACAACTTTTCAACCCTTGAATGCAGAAGAGAAATCTCAATTTCAATCTTCTAAAGTTTTCTCATGCGGCGCTCCAAACTTATTGCAAGATATCCATTGAAATATGTTGAGCATCCTTATGCAACAACTTCTCTTCAAATCTCTCATTATCATTGTTCTCTATGATCTCTCAAATGAAATTTCCACTCTCAAATATCTTTAGAATACTTAGGAATGTCATAAGGATACTTCTAATCCGGTCCTAGGCAGTTTATACAGAGGAAGAAGAAGAGAAATCGAATTTTTGGCGGGTTTTAGGAGATATTCAAACTGTGGTGCTATAGCACCAAACGAACATTCTCTATTTTCAAATTCTTTTCTTCCACTCTTCAAGTCCTCTAATATAATAATATTTTGTGCCAACAAAATCGTATAAGACTCACAATCACTATATAGAACTCATCACAACAATAATTCAAATCTAAATCACACCGATAACTATGGGTTGTCTCTCATAAAGCGCTTGGTTTAACGTTGTCAGGCTGACATAACTATTTTTTTACTTAGATCTGACACAATATTAGGATCTCCTCAAATACATGACCCTCTCCACTCATGTATGTTTTTAATCTGTGTCTATTTATCTTAATCACTCTCCCAGTATTTGGTTTTTCAATATCAATTGCTCTATATGGATATATTTTTACCACAAAAAATGGTCATGACTACCTAGATTTAAGTTTTCCTATAAATAATTGTAATATCGAATTATAAAGCAATACTTTTTGCCCATGCTCAAAATACTTTTTCAAAAGCTTTTGATTATCTCTAATTCTTGTTTTCTTATTATAAATTTTGGCATTCTCATAAACCTCATTTTTTAATTCATAAAGCTCACTTAATTGCAGTAATCGCTTATCTTCAGCATCTTTCAAAGTATAATTAAACTTTTTAATTGTCTAGTACGCTTTATGTTCCAACTAAACTGGCAAGTGATATATTTTTTCATATATTAGTCTATACGGTGTCATTCCTATAGGTGTTTTATAAGCAGTCCTATAGGCCCATAAAGTATTATCAAGTTTAGCAGACCAATCAGTCATCTTAGGATTTATCGTTTTTTCTAATATTCTTTTAATTTCTTGATTAGATACTTCTGTTAAACCACTGTTCTGAGCATGATAAGCTGTGGCAATTCAACGTTTAATCTCAATTTT
>NEWO01000464.1:454037-467865 GCA_003013225.1 Phalaenopsis aphrodite
GTTACTGTCAATGGCTACAAAGGCAATAATCTGTCATCATGTTATAGAGAATGGTTGAAGTATCACATTGTTGTAGAGGTAGTAGTACTGAGAAACGAGTTAGGAGCGGGCGACAACAATTGACAGCGGTCGATAGTCATCAAAGGTTGCAGAAGCAAGAAGCATTTACTAAATTTTTGGTGCAAGAAATAACAATGGCTTTATGCTCCTTCTTTTGATCCTTCTCCACACTCAGCTCTAGGTCTTCCTCTGGTTCAAGGGTCAATCCCCCTCTTATGGAGGGGATAGGACTCTATTTATAGAGTTTGGAAGAGGCCTCTCATTAAGTAGATCACTTCATTAGATGACCTAAACATAAACCCTTGATCGGGACATTATTTTACGGACATTTAAATGTCTCAATAATATCAAAATAGTGTGATCATAGGCTCGTTGATTCAACATGTTGAGAATTTTGATTTTACTATTAACTTGTCAGATTTGGAATATATTTGATCTTTCAACTAAACACCAAATGCTTCTAAAAATAGTTAAAGGGCTCGATCTACTCTTGATTTGACTCAAATTAGGTCATTGTTTGTGTCGTTACGTTCGTCTCATCATGCTAGTCAGTTGAACATAAGTTTGTAGTTTTCTTTATCAATTGTTCCTCTTTATGTTTTTGTAGGTATTTTTTTGTGATACATGTATTTAAGAGATCTTTAAAGACGCATCAACAGAGATTTTAGCAAAGAAGAAACTGATTCAGGCATGAGCCTAATTGTTCACCCAATCCATCAAGGCCATTTTACCTTGAGTGGTGCCTAGGTGTCACCTTATGGTCACATAGGTGCCACCTCGGTGCATAGCACCATCTGTTAGTGTTTATTAATAGAGCAAATGAGGCCAAGAAACCATGCATTGAGTGCTTAGGCGCCCCCTTAAGAACGCCCATGGTGCACCTGCGCCGCCTAGTCCATCACTTTGGTGCCGCTTCTTTTGGCACAATAATCCAACCTATTCATTCTAGCGCACTTCTTTACATAGCGAGCAACACTTCGACGCTCCAAGCAGAAATCCCTGTGCTGACGAACAACCATAGGGGATGTACAGTGATTTCTGTCAGCGTGGAGTCTAATAGGGCTACCAAAGGCCAAATCTCTCGTGAAGAAGCGCTATTCTTCGCGTATTCAACTTTGGTCTTACCTCTGGTTTTCCTTTTCCTCTATGGGAGAGTAACGACTTCGTAAGGGAAAGAGGCAAGCAATCAAGATTTTTGCAAGGGAGAGAACATTGTCCGAGGGAAATATAAACGACTAGCGAAAGAGGAGCACAATTTTCTAATCACAGCTTGAGGGTATCATTGGTTCTTTATTCTTAAAATCTGCTTATTTATTTTCTTTGATAAATAATTTGTTCATATTGTTATTTCAAAATGTAAGTAGCCACTACATCTCTTTTCTCTTTCTGATTCGGTAAATAAAACTCTTGGATTTTTTATATTGATATGTGATTTGGTCGTTGAATGTTTACGATATTTTTTTATCCTTTTTAATCTTAATTTTCCTTCAATATGACCAGTTAAAGAGTTATAGATATGCAACAAAAAGTAAATTGACAATTCTTTGAGTATGATAGACACATACTAACTTAGACTTGTAATTGATGAAGAAATGCTTCTATGTCAATCAATTTTTTTAGTTCATTTAGACATGTAATGAATTTTTTTAGTTCAATTAGACATAATTAAATCTCTGGTTTGATCATAGCTGTCATATCCGTCTCCTTTTTTTTCCATCTTACTGTAGGTTATGACGACTAATAATGCTGTAAAAGTCGATGAATGAATTTTAATCTTATAAATTCAGGCATTGGTATGGGCACATGATATTGATGGCCAAAAGCTTGGTCCCAGGTGACATGAACAGAAGATCGAGACTTGGAACAAAGAAGTTTGAACAGCAGACTTTATCTGCGTTAACAAGACTGATTATTCCTTAATAATTCAATTTAAGAATATTTTTGAACTCATTACCACTAAATTCCTATGTATTTACGTATCTAACACCTACATTTTAATTTGTATACATATATCACTGTACCTATGCATGAAAAAATATATTTCACTTTTTTACAAGTTAACATGGTGGTATTTTCTTATACAACATGAAAGATTCGAGTGGTATAAATGTAAGAAAGTAAAATTTTAGTGTTGGTTATGTAAATAAATAGGAATTAGATGGTATGCATGTAAATACCCCCAAAAATAGAAGGGCATATTTGTTCATACAGGGTTGCTGAGCTTGTCGTTGGGGGGTGTTAATACCGCGGTTAAGACACAAGACTATTGTTTGCGCACCCATCACGGAGTTTGTCATTGCCGGGTGTTAACGCTTCAAGTAGGGCGAAAGATGATCGTTCGTGCACCCCTCGTGAAGCTTGTGGCTATGTCCGCATTAGCGATGATTAGACACCCCTCGCGGAGCTTGTCACTGTCAGTTATTGATGCTTAAAGCAGGATGCATGAGGGTCGTTCATGCACCACTCGCGAAGGTTGTCGTTGTCGGGTATCAATACGTCCCATAGACCACTAGTGCTAGTTAGACACCCCTCGCGGAGCTTATCGATGTGTGGTGTTAACACTTTAAGTACAGTGCAGGACGGTCGTTCACGCACCCCTTACGGAACTAATCTTTGTCGTGTGCTGGTACTTCCCAAAGGCCACTTAAAGATCTTTGCATGGATTGAAAAGCTTTCGGACACTCGCGGTGTCTAATTTTTTAGCGTCACAACGTTAGTTTCCCGGGTGTAACTGCGTTAGTTTCCCGGGTGTAACTACCTGAGTTTCCCTAGCGTAATTGTGACAGTTCACCAAGTGTAAGATCGTTAGTTCCCTGAGCATAAGAAGCAATCAGAGAAAGTTCTATTAGCGATATTGAATATGTGAAATCTCAATCTTTTAGATAATATGAATGTAGAAAAATCTCTTTATTATATTGAGTTTTTAACAAATAAGAAGGGATATACAAAATAATTATGACTTCCTTGTCATGCTAGCTCTTCTCCTGGAATTGGGGCCGCTGCTAGGGCAACGACCGCCCTAAGTACTTTTGCGAATTGTCCTAACATCTGATTGGTGATTTGAGTTCTCAAATCATGCAGCCCTTGTTGAATGAATTATTGCATAAACCCCCATGTGGCATGCTGAATCCAAAAGTGTTTAAGAAGCACAACCAAGAAATGAAATGTTCTGTTATGAAGCGATTAGAGAGAGAGAAGAGGGGAGGGCGAGAGAGAGAGAGAGAGAGAGAGAGAGAGAGAGAGAGAGAGAGAGAGAGAACAGTAGACAACACTAAAAGAAGAGAGTTCCTCATTCATGACATAAACCCCTATTTATAGGCCCATGTCTCAACATTACAAAAATACATTTTGGCCCCATATCATTAACTTTTAAAGGAGACTTTTTGATAATTGAATAGTTATTTGCATATAATAAGATCGAAGACCGATTCGATCAATGAGGTAGCTGATCATCTGGTAAGCCTTTGACTCTATCGATATCCAGTAAAAAAGATTGCTTCTCGTGGATCATTCTGAAGACAGATTACCGCTCTAAGGGAGCTTCTCTTAGCCTCTTTTGCTGATCGTTCGAACAAGACACTTCTCTTATCAATATTCACCAAAAAACGATCATCGAAGGCTTATGTTCAGTTGTCCATATCTTCTTATTGACCCATCATCTGTTTTGAGATTCATGCCAACATATTTTTATAGGTACAACATTTAATATCTATAATATGGGAGCAAGTATATTTTATAAAGTATAGAGAATATGTGGAAAATATCCATAGTAGAAAAGAAGAAGTAAGATTTACATAATTACCACTCAATTCTTATGTATTTACATATCGAACTCTTAAAGATTGATTTTTACATGCCTATCACGTTTCTTCAAATGACGATGAAATGAAATAGGATGCAATTTGAACCTGCCATTGCCGCTCAAAAACTCCTCTACCTCCTCCGCTCAGCCGCCAGCCGCCAGTTGCCTGCAGTAACCCGCCAAATCCACGCCCACCTCCTCAAATCCTCCTTCCTCCCTTCCCCTCCCTTCCCATCCTCCCTCCTCAACGCTTACACCAAATCCGACCTCCAACTCGACGCTCACATCCTGTTTGACGAAATTCCCCACCCGGACATCATTCTTTACACCTCCCTCTTAGCAGCTCACGCTCGTTCCAATTCCCCTTCCTCCTTCTTCTCCATCTTCAAGCGGATGATCTCTGTCCATTTCCTCCTGCCCGATGACTTCATCCTTGCCACCCTCGTTAATGCCTGCGGTCGCTTTCTTACCCCCAGCCTGGGCCGCCAGGCTCATGCCTACGTTATAGTCTCCACTTTCTCGTCCGATGATGTTGTCAAATCCTCACTTGTCGACATGTACTCCAAGTGTGGCCTGCCAAATGATGCTCGTCGGGTCTTTGATTCCATTGAGCTTAAGAATTTTGTTTCCTGGACCACAATGGTTTCAGGGTATGCCTCCAATGGCTGGATTGCTGAAGCTTTGGAGCTTTTTTGGAGAATGCCTGAAAGATCAGTTTTTGTTTGGACTGCTCTGATATCCGGGTTGGTTCGTAGCGGGAATAGCTTTGAAGCTCTGAACTTATTTGTGGAAATGAGAAGGGAGGGGACTCTCATTGATGATGCTTTTATTCTTTCTAGCGTTGTCAGTGTTTCAGCTGATATGGCAATGCTGGCCCTCGGAAAGCAGCTTCATTGCTTTTCTGTATCTCTTGGTTATGAGTCAAACATAATGCTGGGCAATGCTTTTGTGGATATGTATGCAAAGTGCAGTGATATATCATCGTCGAGAATGGCATTTGATAAGATTTTGTTGAAGAAGTGTGTTGTTTCATGGACTACTATGATAGTTGGAGAGGCTCAGCATGGCAGGGCGGAGGAGTCATTGGCTTTATTTGATAGGATGGTTAGTTCCGGGGTGAGGCCGAATGAGGTCACATTCGTGGGTCTAATTTATGCTTGCAGCCATATCGGCTTAGTTTGGAAGGGCCGGGAACTGTTTGATTCAATGCGGAATGACTATGGGATTGAACCTTCGTTGAAGCACTATACATGCTTGTTGGATCTTCTTAGCAGGTCTGGGCATCTTTCTGAGGCTGATAATCTCATTCAGATAATGCCATACGAGCCCGATGAAGCTGCTTGGGCTGCTCTTCTGAGTGCTTGCAATAAGCATAGAGATATCCAGTTGGGTATACATGTAGCTGATAAATTATTGAGATTGAAACCGAAAATTTCTTCAACATACATATTGTTATCTAATACTTATGCTTACGCTGGGAAGTGGGATTCTGTGGCAAATACAAGGAAATTGATGGATGAGATGGAGATAAAGAAGCAGTCTGGCTATAGCTGGATTGAAGTTGGGAGGGAGAGCTGCTTGTTTCAAGCTGGAGTGGTGCCTCTTCATATGAGAGAGACCATTCTTGATCTGCTCAAGGAATTGACGAAGGAAATGAGGAAGAGAGGTTATGTCCCAGATACTAGCTCTGTCCTACACGACTTGGATGAGGATGAGAAAGAGCTGCAACTATTTATGCACAGCGAGAGACTCGCAGTTGCTTTTGGGCTTCTGAAGTCAGCATCTGGGATGACGATTCGGATTGTGAAAAACCTTCGTGTTTGTGGTGATTGTCATACTGTTATGAAGCTCATCAGCAGTATTTTTGGTAGGGAGATTGTGGTTAGAGATGCCAACAGATTTCATCATTTTGAGTGTGGAAGATGCACTTGTGGTGATTTTTGGTGATGAAGGACCTCTATGAATTTAGATGGAGCTTACTTCCATCATCTTTTTGGTGGGAATCCCCTCTTAGCAATATTGGGATATTGGAGTTTTTTCATCATTCATAACTGCAATTCAACACTTGACTTCTAATCCCTCAGTATTGTTTGTGAAGTATTGATGCGTGTTAGAAATTCGCGGCGGTAGGGTAATTGATTATTGTTTTAGAGTTGCATGAGAATTCAACACACTCAGGTGAAAGAAAATAACCAGTAATGGTATCAGAAATTTTTGCATGGAAAAATCCGTAAAGGAAAAAAACCATGGGGTCTGACCCAGTTGTAAAAATTCACTATAGGTTGATTACAGAAACCCCTTGTCCCAAAGACGAGAAATGGTTGCTATATTTTCCAAGTTACAATGTTGACTGACGACGTTTAGTTGGTGGTGGTCGACGACGATTGGTGGTGATCGATGATGGTTGAAAGTGGTCGGCGACGATTGGTGGTTAACAAAGACATCAGTGCTTGATGGTGGTTGGTGGTTATTGATGACGATCCGCTTGATGGAGGTCGGTGGTGGTCGATGACGATCGACGGTGGTTGATGGCAATCGGCGGCGATCGATGGTTGCCCGTGGCGATCGACGATGGTAGGGATGGTGTTGGATTTCGACTCCTTCTCAAAAACTCAAGTTCTTTTTTCAAGGCTCAAGCTCCCCCCTTATGAGAGTGGTTGAACTCTATTTATAGTGTTTTGGGTGCAATTAATGCAGGAATATGAACCATTTTGATCGGACGGTCTGTAGAGTTTCCTTCAATCAAACAACATTTGATGGACATTTTTGTGCCTTAACAATGCCAAAATTGAGCAATCATGGGCTCGTTTGATTCGTCTTGTCGAGACGCTCGATTCAACTATGAACTATTTAGATTCGATATCTGTTTGACCTTTCAAACTTGTCAAAAAATCTTTCAAAAGTGATTTAATGACTTGATCTGGGCTTGATTTGACTCGGATTGGACTAAATTTGATATCATTAGTTTCGTCTCATCGAGCCGGTCAGTTTGACCACAATTTGCTGAAATCGGAGTTTTGGATGACTTTTAATTGAAGTTTGAATGTTTCTTGTTAAAAAATTTGCCTCGAGATTCGTGTCGGATGATGGAGATTTCTTGGAGACATATCAAGTATAAGGAAGTAAAATGCTTTATTCTGCCTCAAACCTCAGAAAATCATTGACCCCTTCAATAACAAGGTAATATTTTGTTGAAATTTTAGCATATAAGACTATTTTGTTCGCTACATCAGAATTTTATCAGTAAATGAGCTTGAGTAGTTGTTTTTAAGTAAGTTGGTTGTTACTAAAAAGTTTCACTCAATCAAAGTGATTAAATGAGGAGTTGAGGAAGTTTTCACCCAATTATTGGACTTACATGTTCTCGCTTCTTTATTTGAGATATAAAAAATAAAAATAGCTAGTTTTTTAAACGTTTACTATTTTTTTTTTTAATTCAGAGGTTGTTCCAGCTAAGTGCTAGATTTCAGCCAATATAGTCTAAATTATGCGACAACCTTCTATTCATTGTCTCCTTTTTTCATCTTTGCATCATTAGAAACACTTGAAATATTCATAAAAATGTTTATTTCTTATTGCTGATCATTGAGTGGTTTATGCTAAATTGATAGAATTTTAGGAGTTTTTTGTATCAAATTTCATATTTTTGATTTGTTTCCTGTCATTTTCCTTTTTTATTTACATTTCTTATGTTGTATAACACTTAAAGTTAATATATAAATTTCCAATCTATTATAACCTTTATGATAAAGTGGTTACAAGTTTTTTGTACTCATTAGACATCCGATCTTGGCAATGAAAATGTACATTCTTTAGGGATGTAATATGCAGTATAAATATGGGTGTACCAAAACACTTAATACCAATGTCATTCATAATAAAATGAAGCAAAATATGGCAAACTACCAAAGTATAACAACATAATTATCACTAAGTGGAGTTAATGCATTCAGCAGTGGTGTCATCATTTATGCTAGCTCCATTGCCCTCATCAATGACATCTTCACCTTCATCAATGAAAAACACTGTTTGTAAGGACGACTCATCAAGAGAAAGATTAACAACTTCAAGGATTCTAATATCCTTAATTGTAGCGAAAGCATCTCCACTAACATCCCATATTTTTGTGCTCCCCTGAGAATATTCTTAGCTCCTAGATAAAAGACGGAGATTAGTATGAACAAATACCATATCTTCATGTTGTTGTGGAGTAATTTTGTTTCTAATAAGTGAATTGATAAAATAATATGTACTCCGGTTTTTTTTCACAACAAGAAGATGAGCATGATTGAACCAACACTTTGAAAGCTAAACTTTGTAGTTGTGGGGAACTTGCTCCATCAATCATCCACCATGCCTTTCCATCCATAACAACTCTAGAATCTATTGCACCACTACATCTAAAGAAATTTGCAAACTCCAAATTAACAATAGTTCTTTTTTCAATATTTGGGAAAATCCTCTTTAAGCATTTATTTCTCTCGATTGATATCTTTTTGTCCTTATGTGGAGCAACATGATTTGGAGCTTCATTTAGCCAAGCATGACTATAATACCTAATAAAAAATGCACTTGTAAGTGACAATTAATATAAGTTAGGACTGATAAAGAATAAGCATGTTCTTGCTTCCTTAATTTAAATATACAAAATAAAATAAGATTGTCTTTTTGTATATCACCCAATCAAACTGATTAAATGAGGAGTTGATGAATGTTTCACCCAATTATTGGTCTCACCATGTTATTGCTTTCTTTTTTTAGATATAAAAAATAAAAAATAGCTAGTTTTTAAAGCTTTTATTGTCCTTTTTTTTTTTGAGAGGCTGCTCCAACTAAGTGCTACATTTTCAGCCAACATAGTCTAAAGCTATGCTACAGGCATCTATTCATAGTCTCCTTTTTTGTCTATGACATTGACATTTGATATATTCATAAAAATGTTTATTTTTTATTGTTGATCTTTGAGCGGTGTATGCTAAATTGATAGAATTTCAGTAGTTTTTTTAATCAAATTTCATATTTTTGATTTGTTTGCTCTCATTTTCCTTATTTCTATTTGTTTTTTAGGTTGAAGTACACTTAAAGTAGAATATATAAATTTCCAATCTATTGTAGCCTTTATGATGAAGTGGTTACAAATTCTTTGTACTCATTATTCTTCAGGGATCTAATACGCAGTATAAATATGAGGTATGACGAACCTAAAAAGAAAATGAATAAGATACGTGATGCACATACATTTGCACAAGAATATGAACATTGCAACTCTTGAAATATATAGAACACAAACATGAATTTAACTATATATATATATATATACACACACACACATACATATAGTCAAAAGTAGAAGTTAATTTCTTCAAAACCGTGCTAGGCCTCTAACTCAAGTATCTCAAATAATAGTAATTTAAGTCATAGTTCACATAATGTTATGATTCATAAATTATCAAATGTGAATGCTCTTATTGTAACATTGGAAGTAATTCCATCGTAAAATCCATAACAACATCAACATATTTGGGGCTAATCCTTTACTTATACAACCCAATAGAATTTACATCATTTTCAATGTGAGATTTGGTTTATTTGTGTGCCCCTTTCTCATAAAAATCTATCATTCTAGAAGGCTCTTGAGAGTTGCTTTTTATTCGATCTTATACGTCGACAATCACTTTACCCTATTTAGATTGCCATCCTTCAATTCGAGACACACAATATTGTCCTTTGTTTCTCCAAATGAAGATAAATTTTATCACCAACAAAGAAGCTCCAAAAAATAATGCTAAAATAAATATGGACACATTTTATCACATTATGTTTCGTTATGTTAGACATGAATGCCAAAATTTTGCTATACTTTTTAGTTTCATATATGTTTTTCCTAGCCAAATGTTGTTCAACACAAATTGGACACTAATTTCTTTTATAGTTTTGAGTGATCATATAGCTAAAAAGATTTTTATTTTTGGTTTTTGATTTCTTCACCTATGAAACTATAAGAAAAACCATATTGATAAAAATAAATTGTGTTAATTTATCATGGATTCATCCACGATGATCATTTTTCAAAAAAGCATAAAAATCAATCTGCCTTTGGTCTATTGAATTCAAAGGTACATAATTCATTTTATTTTATTCAATCTTTTAGATTATTTTTCCTTAAAGATGTTGCTTAATAATATGATGAAAACATGTTATTTAGATCGAACATATTTATGTAGTTTAGTAGTTACATATGTAAGTAAAATCTAATAGTATAGCCGACATGGTGTCATTCCCTCTGCTAGGGTTTCGCCTCACGGTGAACCCTAGCTTTCGGATCTCCCATATTCTACACGGATCTCTCACGCGTTTCTATTTCCCTCATGCTTGGTCTTCGTCGACGTCGATGCTCGCGTCGTCATTTGTTGTTGTGCTTCACGTTCGTGTGTTTCTGGTGGCAGTCTTGCGACTTCGCACCCTTCCGGATGACGAGGCAGATCGAGTTTTCACATTTCTTTCCAGACGACGTCCTCGTCTTTCCAAGACGCCTCCTCCTCGCGTCGTCTCGGTCTGGCGACAGAGCTGCTGGTCTGCTCTCTTGGTCGCATTTCTCGCTGCTTTGCCTGCTTTTTCGCATTTCCTTTCAGACAACTTCTCCTCGCTTCCTGTCCGACAGAGTCTTGTCGGCAGAGATGGCTTTTCGTTACTATGCTACTGCACTTGCTGGCGACCTCTCGATTCCTACTTGTGCTCCTCTTTCAAAATCAGATACTGGTTTTCCTATAGATAAATCTTGCAATGTTCCTCAATCTTTTCACGATGCTCTTGAAGGTGGTGGCGATCACACCTTTATAAAAAAAATGGGGAAAAAATGGGAAGTCTGCTCTTATTCTCACAGAGGTTGAAACCAATACCCTCGTGTTCTCTTGGCGTTTTGCTCTAGTGGGGAAATTTTTTTATGGTAACCCAAAATTGGAGATCATTCAGAAAGAGTTTGATGCTATGAAGCTATTGGGCATTTGAAATATTAGTTTACTTGACGGACGACACATACTGATTCAGTTATCTCATGATGTTGATTATACCCGCATCTTTTCTCAGAAAGTTATCAAGATCGACAAACTTTATATGAAAATTCTGAAGTGGACTGTTGGTTTCGACCCAAAGGCGAAGTCCCCTATCATTCCAGTTTGGATAAAATTTCCGGGGTTAAAATTACTTTTGTTCAATTTGGAAATTCTCTACTCTTTAGCAACTGCTTACAGTAAGCCTCTCAGGGTTGATAGTCCTACTCTTGCTGTCACTAGACCCCCTGTGGCTTGTGTGTTAGTTGAGAGGAATATCACTCAACCCGCTTCAGATGATGTGTGGGTTGGAACCACTCATAACGGGTATTGACAAAAGGTTAAAATCGAACCACACCCTCCTTATTGCTCTCATTGTAATATGTTTGGTCACAGCTCTACTATTCGCTATCGTTTGCATCATCATTTAAGTCCAAATATCACTAAAGAACAACCACCTATTATCCCTGTTGAGAAATTGCAACCCAATCATCTTCCCAACACCGTAGTTTCTGAAGAAGAACAACATACTACAACTACAGATCCAGTTGTGCTTATACCACCCACTGTTATTGAAGAAGACTCACTTACATGCCAAGACACACGAAAGTGCTCCTTTGATCCAATAACAAATCAAACGGTACAACATGTTGGCATGAGAATGATCAAATGTTGGAAGTGATTAGAGGTGTGTTGGCATGGGAATGATATCAACAACTTCAACATGATGCTCCAACCCAAAAAAAAACATAAGATTCCCCCGGTCCAAGAGATGGAGGATGTCACCTTGTACCTTAATAGTGCTGGGTCGGCGCTAATTGATTACCAACAATTCGAGCATATAGAAGCACTGCACCAACCAAAATATGGATTCTCCCAGCAAAATTTTGAAGTTGAGCCTCAAAAATGATTTAAGATTCTGGCTCTAGAATTCTTTAAAGAATGATCATATCTATCTGATCATATTACTTCTTTTGAGTTGACCATGTATGTCTTCTCAAAATTAATGACATTCTAAAATGCTGGCTCTTTTTTACCACGCTGAGAGATTCAACCCTCAGATGGTTTAACTCATTACCACCAGGAGTAATCACATTTTTCGCAGATTTAAAGAGGTAGTTACCCACACAGTTCGTGAGGGCTCATAAACCTTAGAAGAGCCCATAGTCTCTTCTGCAGCTTCACTAGGTATAGATTGAGAATCTGCGTGCCTTCATCACTCACTTCCAAATAGAGATATTAGAGATTCAGGATTTATAATCGACAGTCGCCCATACAACACTCATCCAAGGTCTAAGAAAATGACCTTTTTGTTATGTGATATGTTTATAGAGTCTAAAGACGCTATCCAAGCTATTTGAGCTAGCCAATAATCATATATCAGAAAAAATATAACTCTTTTTCCACTTCATTTAGAATGAAACACAACAACAATCACATGCCAAAGAGAACTGTTCACAAAGAAGGATGGGCACTAATACATAACCCTCACCCTCCACCCAAGCTCACTTTCAACACTCACAAGAACATATTAGAACAAACATTCTATTAGGCTCCGAACCAATGCATTATGAGCAATTATTGGCTATAAATCCTTAACTTCCATTATCTCTTATGAAAATTATGTACTGAAACTTCTTATGCTTTCCCAATGTTCTTAATGTATTCTCACTAAGGCTTGATAACTCATTTAAAGCTTATATGTTAGTAAATTACACAATAAAGATGCACTTGACTTCTCTATAAGAAGTAATTACTCCTGGTGGTAAATTACTAAACTAACGAAAGGTTGATTCCTTCAAAGTGATGAAAAGCAATCAACAATTTAGAGCATTCTTAACTTTCAAAAAACATACAATTGACTCAAATGAGGTCACATGGTAACTAGTATCTGATTTCTCTTTGTTAAATTCTAGAGATGGAATTTTAAATTTCCTTGGTACTTTTGCTTCTAATATCTCTTTTGTATATAGTAGTCTCCAATGGTTCCTTTCTGTTTCTACCTTCCCTCCTCTCCCTTTCTATGATCTGAAGGAGAGCAATCTTCACTGCTTAGAAAATAAGTTAGTCATCTTCATCTAATGTAAATGGTACAGTTCTCCTTGCTCTCACACATGGTATTTCTCCTCTTCAAACCACCGACTCGAACAATCAAATTGCCATCTTAACTCTAAGCGTAACTTTAGGCACATACTCTAATGATCCTTGAATTATCAACATCATTTACTCATTTAGCTTTTTCATTTGTTAAACTATAAATTCTCGTGTGCAATTAATATTGATAAAATTTTCTCGAGTTTGAGCTTCTTCGTAGTATAAAACTCCACTTTTCGCTTTTGGCTCATGCTCATTCACCTTAAAGAATTTAGAATATTGAATTATCAATGATTTCAGACCACTTAGGTAGAGTTTATCGAAGAAGGGTAAAGAAGATAATTTAAGAAATAGAGAAAGCAATGAGAGAATAGGTTCCCCCGCCACTAACATAATCTTTCACAATCATAGGTTTGGATCAACAATGCATGGGAAAAGCTACACAAATGGCTATAAAAAAAAAAAAGAAAGATTTAAACTATGGAGAAGATAACACTATGTCTTTTAATATAGCTGATGGTGTCATTAGTTTATAAAACAAATTAATAAGAATATGTCTGCTTTGTAGAATTTCTTTATTTATATGCTTTGATGAACTAGTCCATATAAATTGCTTGACGAATGGGCCAGACCAAGTGTTACCACTCCGCTTGATTTGACTAACTTAATTAGCTCGTTGACTTTGATAAATAGTGCATGCATAGTTATCTCTGCAAATTGAATAGACTCAATTGTCGACTTGTGCTGACTTGTGTTCTTTTCCAATACACTTCTAATATTCTTGTTTTGGTCACATGCCTAAGATGATAACATACTTTACTAA
>NEWO01000464.1:469405-482321 GCA_003013225.1 Phalaenopsis aphrodite
ATTATATAGCTTATATTATATAAATATATAATATTTATATAAGTAATATGTATTAATAATTTGTTATATATTATAATTTATAGGATTTAATTTTTAAAAATTTGATAGTTTTTTTTATTTAAAAAGTTTTAATTAATTACAAATGTATAATATTTAATTTTATGAATATGTATTATGTGTGTGTGTAAATTTACTTATTTATTTCTTTTCGAGTCAATTCAAGCCGAACATGAGAAAACACGAGCAAACAATTATTTGGTCGTGTTCATCTTGCTGATATTTCAAGCTTAAAAATTTGTTCGTGCTCGGCTCGTTAAGTTTAACGAATGAGCCGAACACGAACTGTTCGCAAACAACGAAACAACTTGACAACCCTAATCAAGGACAGTAATTAAAGTAAAATTTTAAGTTATTTTATAATATATTATAAATAAAGTAAATAATCTTAAGGTCCGTTTGGGGCAGCTTATAAGTGTGGGTGGCGTTTTCAAAACGCCGTCGTACCGTTTGGTTCGCTCGTTTCGCCAGCTTATCCGAAACTGGGTTTGAGTTTTTACACTAAACGCAGGCCGCGGGTCGACCACTTCAGCAGTCCCGCGGGCCGTGTTTCAGGATAAACAGCTTATCTTAAAACGCACAAGCTGCTCCAAACGGACCCTTTAAAGAAATAAAAAAAAGACTTAAATTATAAATTGGTTAATTAACTTTTAATTTCCATTAAAAAGATTTATATATTCCACGTAATTACGTATCTAGCACCTTCAGTTCAATTTTTAAAGTTAAAAAAGTGATATTTTTAACATGATATAAAAATTTAGGTGGTTTGAATGTCAAAAATAAAAATTAAGTTATTAGATAAATAAATACATAAATATTAAGATAGAAAAAGGAAACACGCCGTTGCCGGGGATCGAACCCGGGTCACCCGCGTGACAGGCGGGAATACTCACCACTATACTACAACGACTATTTGTAGTAATAAAGTTTTAATTTAGCTATATATTAATTTATTCTCTTCAATCAATATATGCCAAATGGATTTTAGGAGTATGGGTAGCTGATTAAAAATAATTTCCTGATAAGCTTTGTATGATGACTATTACAAAATTTTTTTTTTTTGAAAAATCAGACCGTTGTCAGAAAGCTTCCACCGCACCTAATTAGGTGCGGTGTGAAAACGTTGTTTTCAGCATTTTCAAAACGAATAAGCTATCAAAACACAGTTTAACCCAGCAGGTCAGATGTGTTTTCATAACGCCACTGCACCAAATAAGCTGCCCCAAATATGACTTCATTAGCTGGTAAGAAAGAATTTTTCCTTCAAAATTTCCTTGTAGTATGTGAATGTGTTTTTATATGAAGCAGATAAAATGTTAAATGTTTAGCTAAGACTTTCAACGTTGACCACGTAGATTCATGCAAATAAAAAAGTGGTTTTTTTGCTCTGATATTCTCAAGAATAAAGGCATGCTCAATTTAAAAAATATACATTATTCCTTATGATTTTTTTATATCAATGAAGGAATAACAATTATTTTTTATGCTATGTTTTGTTTTCTTGGATGAACCTTATCTATCTTAGGAAATGCAATGACACCATTATTAGAACATGTTTTCCCATAGAAGAGGTAGAAAGTATCATTAGACATTACATGATCCAAAGTTTGGAGAGCAGTTTAGAGATTCTAAAATTGCTTCGAAGATCTTATAATCGATGGTAGATTTTTAGGGTATTTTAATATTTATCATATATTATAAGAGAATATTTATTATAACCCTTGACTAACCTGACTAGCTTGATTAAATTGAGCTTAGGTCTGCCGAGCAATTGATGCCATTGATCTAACAATAGTGTGCTCGACGCTACCACAATAAAGTTTTAAATAAGTAAACAAAAAGCACTATTTTTAAATTCTTGATGTCATAAATCAAAGTAGTTGGTGGATATAAATTCTATTAGTGAAATTGTTAAAATTAAAGTTGAGAAGATTTAATAGTTAGTATTAGCTTGCTAAGAAATAGTGATAGATTGTCATTTTTTTATTGAAATGTTCATGTCATTAAAAGTAATCACATTTTAAAAACCTATGAATTTAAGGTCGATGGACCTCATTGTGATTTGATTGTGTGATTTTGTTTATTTATTTTGAGGGTTTTATTTGATGGCCCCTTGATAATTTTCAGCATTTCCTCATGTACTTATAGACTATGAATACACACACATCAATGTGGACAGTTCAGTCCCATTTAGTACAAGAATAAGGGTGTAAATGAGGCAAGTTTGAGTGTGTGAGGCTTAGCTCGTGTTCGACTCGTTAAAAAATAATGTTGTTTGTGTTTAACTTGTTAATATATAGAGCGCAAAAAAATTGTTCATGTTCAGCTTGTTTGCTTAGTGTGTCAAACACGAGCTGTTCGCCAACAAAAAAACTTTTTGACAGACAAAGGATATGAAGGGTAGGGAAGTGATTTAAATTTTATTATTTATATTAAAATTTTCTTTAAATATGATTTAATATATTGTTATTCTATTTTTTAATTATTAATTTTAGTTGATTATAAATCTTTGTAGCCTTGTTGTAAATTAAATTATTTAAAATTATATGTATATATGTGTGTGTGTGTGTGTGTGTGTGTGTGTGGGTGGGTGGGTGGGTGTATAATTATTTCACGTTAAAACTAGTTTAACACAAACAAACAAACATTTGTGTTTGTGTTTGACTCGTTTATATATCGAGCACAAAAAAAAAATATTCATGTTTGGTTCGTTTGCTTAGCTAACCAATTGAATACGAGCTACTCAANATATAATATTTATATAAGTAATATGTATTAATAATTTGTTATATATTATAATTTATAGGATTTAATTTTTTAAAATTTGATAATTTTTTTTAATTTAAAATGTTTTAATTAATTACAAATGTATAATATTTAATATTATGAATATGTATTATATGTGTGTGTGTGTATATTTACTTATTTAGTTCTTTTCGAGCAAATTCGAGCCGAACATGTCCAAACACGAGCAAACAATTATTTGGTCGTGTTCATCTTGTTTATATTTCGAGCTTAAAAAATTGTTCGTGCTCGGCTCGTTAAGCTTAACGAACGAGCCAAACACGAGCTGTTCGCGAACAACGAGCCAACTTGACAGCCCTAATCAAGGACAGTAAATAAAGTAAAATTTTAAGTTATTTTATAATATATTAAAAATAAAGTAAAGAATCTTAAAGAAATAAAAAAAGAGCTTAAATTATAAATTGGTTAATTAACTTTTAATTCCCATTAAAAAGATTTATATACACACACAATTTTTAAAGTTTGAAAAGTGATATTTTTAACATGATATAAAAATTTAGGTGGTTTAAATGTCAAAAATAAAATTTAAGTTATTAGATAAATAAATACATAAATATTAAGTTATCTGTACGAAAATTTCCAATAGAAAATAATAACACGCCGTTGCCGGGGATCGAACCCGGGTCACCCGCGTGACAGGCGGGAATACTCACCACTATACTACAACGACAATTTTTAACAATAGGTTTTAAATTAATTTATTTATTTTTATAAAATGTTTTGAGAGTTCCATTTTCCGTCGTCTTGATAATTTTCAGCATTTCCTCATGTCATTGTAGACTATGAAGACATGCACATCAATGTGTACGGTCGGTCCCAATTAGTACAAGAACAAGGGTGTAATTGAGCCGAGTTTGAGTGAGTGAGGCTTTGCTCGTGTTCGACTTATTAAAAAATACTGTTGTTTGTGTTTAACTTGTTAATATATAGAGCGCAAAAAAAATTATTCATGTTCAGCTTGTTTGCTTAGTGAGTCGAACACGAGCTGTTCGCCAACAACAAGCCTTTTTGATAGGCAAAGGATGTGAAGGGTAGGGAAGTGATTTAAAATTTATTATTTATATTAAAATATTCTTTTAAATAGGATTTAATATATTGTTATTCTATCTTTTAATTAATAATTTTAGTTGATTATAAATCTTTGTAGCCTTGTTGTAAATTAAATTATTTAAAATTATATGTATATATGTGTTTGTGTGTGTGTGTGTGTGTGTGGGTGGGTGGATAATTATTTCACGTTAAAACTAGTTTAACACAAACAAACAAATATTTGTGTTTGTGTTTGACTCGTTTATATACCGAGCGCAAAAAAAAACAATATTCATGTTTGGTTCGTTTGCTTAGCTAACCAATTGAATACGAGCTACTCAACGAATCGAACACGTTCGTGAACCAAGAGTTGTTTTGCGAGCCCTACTCAAGACCTAAAGTATATTTAGATTAGAATGATTTTGACATCATTGGAATTGTCTAGATAAGAGATTCATTTAATTATACATATATTTAAATTGTTTGAAATTCATTTGATTTCAAAAATAAATTTGAAATAAGGGCATTGGCATACATGGCACTCAATTCGTAAGTATTTATGTATCTTACCCCCAAACTTCCATTTTAACATGCATACCACCTAATTCTTTAGTATCACAAAAAATAAGGCTAATTATAGACTTTTTAATGGTCAAATTCACATTTTCATGCCTCTAAATATGAAAGTTTAGGTGTAAGATACATAGATTCATAAGAATTGAGGGCTACATACCTAAATTTCCCTTTTAAATCAATGGTTGATGTTAATATTTTGGGTATTAATTGAATAAGGTGGCATAATATTAATTTAAAGAGGAATCAACTTCTAATGCTTAATTGTAGTAAATATGAAAATTTAGAAAATATAAACTTAATAATTTTTTAAGTGTGATGTTAAAGATTCGAGTGCTATTAGTTACATCTGTAAATATGAAAGTTTAAATTATAGATATGTAAATATATTAAATAGTGTGGTGCGTATGTAAATGCCACATAATTCTTATGTATTTACGCACATAACACTTAAAATTTCGTATTTATATTTATAACACGTGTCATAAACATATGCATGAAAATATTTATTTCACTTTTCAAATGTAAGGATCGTATCTGTGATGAATGTAAGAAGATTTGAGTGTTATTCATGTAAATAGAAAATTTTAGC
Source organism: Phalaenopsis aphrodite (assembly GCA_003013225.1). Lineage (NCBI taxonomy): Eukaryota > Viridiplantae > Streptophyta > Magnoliopsida > Asparagales > Orchidaceae > Phalaenopsis > Phalaenopsis aphrodite. Next base: position 474,462 of record NEWO01000464.1, read on the forward strand.
TCTTAGACATGCAAATACATAGGAATTATGTGGTATATATGTAAATGCCCCAAGATTTTTACATTTCAGGGTATATCTCATATACTTGATCGTTCTTACATTGTTACATGTTTAAATTAAACAAATTTATGATTGATTGCAATGCAGACCAAATGAAAGTTTATGTTAAATGCAATATCATCTCACATTTCATTAATCAATCCATGAAATAAATAAATAAATAAATAAATTTTTTTTTACAGTACGCAATAAAGAAAAAAAAAACATTAAGAATACCTGAAATATCACATGGTTATAAGAGCTCATTATCAAGCTTTTCTTATACCATGTGTCGATCTTGCACAGAAATTTTCTATTTTTTACTTCTTCACTTTTCGTCTATCTACAATGCATGTTTACAAGACTAATCAGAATTCAACATTCTAAATGTTGGTGCGTTGAGCATGAACATGCCCCAGATGAGAGGTATAACACATATTCAAGTAGAAGAAACTCAACTCAGAGACATTGCAAACATAGACTGTACCCACGAAATTATGCAATAACAAATTCAGGAGCTCAAAGACCAGATGATGGTCACCTTTTGAAAAGTTTTTGGTGTGACGAGTGTGGAACAGGAACCACTGGATATCCAGATTCAGCGGGAAGGGGGCCACGAGACCAACAAGTCCACTCTCAAAATTCTCGCATCAACTGATGAACCTGGTAATTATTTTTTTCTGATAAGTAAAAACTTTGATGCATGCCATAAAAACTTGCTAATTCAGACTTTGTGCGAGCACCTTGACGTTTGCATCTAGATAGCGGAGGAGTGTGAGGAATTTCGGTCGACGTGGTTTGCCACTACTTGAACATCAACTCGATCGTCTGACCCATGAAGTAAAAGTTATGGCAGTCAGCTAGAACCCTTGTCCAACCGATTCGTGAGGAGGTGATGCAATTGAGAGAGATCGGTTACAATCAGAAGTTCCAGTATTCAACATTGGTATCAAATATTGTGATGGTTCAAAAGTCTAACTAGTGGAGAATGTGTACAGATTTCATGAACCTAATGCTGCTTGCCAAAAAGATAACTGCCCGCTGCCCAAGATCGACACACTCGTGGATGTAGCTATTAGATATGCAATGATGAGCTTTATGGACACTTACGTCAACTACAACCATATAAAGATATACGTGACAGATGCAGAAAAGATGACATTTTATAACGAGCGAGGGAGTTTACTGTTATAACGTAATGCTCTTCGGGCTTAAAAATGATGGGGCCACATATCAATGCCTTTTTAATAAAATATTCTCTATTCAGAATAGAAACAATGTTGAATTATAATTTGATGATGTGTTAGTTAAAAGTCAGTTGGCTGAATATCACTATTAGTGATTTAAAAGAAACCTTTCAAACTTACAATATGAAACTTAAACCTCAAAAATTTACTATGGCAGTGTCAACCAGGAAATTCCATTATTAGCTCTTAACTCTTGATGACAAAAAAGCCAATTCTGAAAAGGACAAAGCTTTGCTAGACATACCTTCTTCTCACACCACCAAAGAAATAAAAAGGTATTCGGCCTAGCAGCCCACAACTTATTTATATCAAGATCGGGTGATAAATGCGCGTCCTTCTACCGCATGCTTCCAGCAGGCATTTGAAAATTTGAAGAAGTCTTAGACATCTCCACCACTTCTCCAGAGCCCGAAGCAGAACGAGAAAGTCTCACTTTACCTAGGAGTTGGACCTAAAGCCATGAGCTTCATGCATGTCAGAGAAGAACCGACAAAACAATTCCCAATTTACTACACTACTCGGGTCCCCAGAGGTGTCGAGATCAGGTATCGTATCATAGAGAAATTAGTTTTTGATCTAATCGTTTCTGCCAGCAGACTTCAACTACTTTCAGATGCATCCAATTCGGGTCATCACTGACCATCTGCTCAAAACAGTCCTCACATGGCGATAACATTCTGGCTGACTTTTCAAATGGGCGGTAAAATTCAGCGAGTTCGACATCTTCTATGTGGACGATAAAAAATTCTTGAATGACGTCTTTGGCCCTCCAAGGATTTTGAATCAAAACAATTAATAGTAAAACTATTAAAAATATAAATTTTAAATGAGCAGACTTTGCTCCCTGTTATCTGAATAAAAAAACACAAATTAATTCGTTCTTAATCAACCTATAATAATTTTCTTAATATCTCTTAAGCCATTTACATACATACAACCCAATTCCTTGGAATTGACCTATCAGCGGTGATTTTACTAAGCATGATTTTACTGGGGCATCTTCTTTTGGAAATCCTAGCTATTCTTAGTATGATATTGGGGAATCTCATTGCTCTTACTCAAATAAGTATGAAACGTATGCTTGCATATTCGTCCATCAGTCAAATCGGATATGTGATTACTGGAATAATTGTTGGAGACTCAAATGATGAATATGCAAGCATGATAACTTATATGTTGTTCTATATCTCCATGAATCTAGGAACTTTTGCTTGCATTGTATCATTTGGTCTACGTACCGGAACTGATAACATTCGAGATTATGCAGGATTAGTCGTTGCTGACATGACCATATTGTCGATTTAAAAATTTTTTTCAAAAGCAGACTAAAAAATAATTTAAAAAATTATTTTTAAGTATTTAAATATAATTTTTTGTATGATATTTTTATAAGAAAAAGTTCAGGTATAAATATTAAAACTAAATTTAATCTTAGATTTGTAAATAACTTTAAAATCTAACATTAAAATTGGGTGGTATGAATGTAATTGCGCCGTGCAAATACCGATTGATTAACCAACGGATTTGATACTGACCGCCATAATATAAATAATAATAAAAATTAAAAATTTTCTTAAAAGCGCCGTTGCCGGGGATCGAACCCGGGTCACCCGCGTGACAGGCGGGAATACTCACCACTATACTACAACGACCACATGAATAAATCATCTTTATGTAAATATATATTCTATTTAAAATTGGTACTATATTTTATAAATATCAAGGATTGCTTGGATAAAAATGAAAAAAAATTCAATTTATTCAAACATATATCAAGTCAACAAGGTCTTTAATTACTATTGAATACGTGATAGAAAGGTTAAGGTGGACATTAGTTATTTAGGGTCAAAATAAATTGATTCAGCTAATCTAGAATCAAATAATTTAATTTGATTAAATACACGCCTCTAACTCTAAATGCTAAATCAATTATTCTAAAATCATAAGGGTTTATGTTTTATTCTTGATTAAAGAAGAGGGGCTACAAGGCATAGAACATATGCTTCTTTTTATGAATGTGGGTGAGAATGTTGAAGAGGGGTTGAAAGGTGTTGATAATGATTTGATGATGGTGGAAATGATACGATTGTCGAGTGAAGAGAATCAAATAATAGCGATATAATGAATAACATATGTCGATAAATAAATGATAATAGTTAGGGAAACAAAAATGAGTGAAGATAACAAGGTGAAGGCGACTGCTAGAAGTGATCATCAATATCTAACAATATGTAAAATAGAATTCTTAAAATTTATAAGCATTGTTTATTTTAGTTAGCCCTCTTTGTATGGTGATTCTGGGTATTTTAAACTTTTTTGAATAACATTTTGGCAAATTTAGTAGAAATTCCACGATACTCTAGTAGATAGTTTATGTTGATTCATTTGATTATATACTATTCTTTCAGCATTTAAGTGTCTTAGTCATTTTTGAAATTAAGTAGTCTTGGACTCGATCAATTCTCTTATCTGGATGCTCATTTGATTATAAGTATGAAATAAATAAACATGTTTTTTAATTAATATTTTTGATTTTCTAATGGAACTTCAAGTACTGAATTTAGGCTTATTTGTATTCGGATTGGATCACTTCTAATATCATTGTATTTATTTTATTGAGAAATTTATTTTAAAAATAGTTTTGCAATTGAATTTTTAATTGTGAGGGCTGTCTAGCTGGTTTCGTGGCCACCATCTCATTGAATGATTTATCTTTTACTCTTTATTTAGACTAAAGACAAAAAAAAAATATAACTCCCATTTCCAATTTATTAGAATATTTTTTTGATATCTATTACCCTTTTAATAAACATTCAACATAATTCTAATTTTTAAATTTTAGAAGTCCATTTTGTCAAACATGTTAGCTCTACAAAATAAATATTATGTTGACGGTTTTTTTGGTGAGACGTGGGCGTGAACATGATCTCCTCGTTGTGTTTAGTCTTTCATAAAGATATGAGAATTTTCCAACCTATCTTAGGGATATAGTGCCTCGCTGCTCCCTACTCAGTGCCTTGGTGCTATCTTTATGATACCTAAAAACTACTTTCTAGGTATCTTAGTGTTTTTTAGAGTAATTTTTGACATTATAGTGCCTCAACAATGCCTTCACAACATCTCAACACTATCTTTGTAGAGCTGACATGTTACTTCTCCAACGCCTTGATGTCAAACTCCTTGATTTAAGAGCATGTTTGCAAGGCCACAAGCACTTAAACACCCATATGTAGATGTATGTGTATGTAAGGGAAGGGCCAAAGTCTATAATACGAGCCTCCAGTCGGGGGTCTTATACCGTGGATGCCAACCAACTGTTTAGAGTACGCGGCACATTTACATATATATATATATCATGAAGGTCAACTAACTTCTTATGATATTTTGTTAGCAATTGCTACTTTGAGAGAAAAGTTTTAAAAGTGCTCAATTTGGTTCAAAATGAATGCGAGGGGTTATGTTTGATGTTTGATGTTTGATTTGAAGTCAAATGAATTCAATGTAAATTTCTGTGATGATGATGATTATCAATTAATGTCAGTCATAGTTATAATGGTAAAAAATAGTTGGTAGTGGTCATGGGTGGCAACAAATACACCAATGTTTTGAAATTGGGCAAATTAAACAAATTTGAAATACATCAAAACTAAATTAGGATGCATGCTTAAGAAATTTCTGAAAATTTACTCTACATTTCCTTTTACTAAGACATAAGGCTTCACTTGAAGCAGCGCCACCTATCAAAAAAGTTCCTTAAAAGTCATGTTTGTGGAATGTAGGATGTCAGTTGCGATCTGAAACAGTAAAAATTTATCATTGTTGTGAAAGAACTTCGTGAGATATTTATCTTCTATTGTTTCACCAAACAAAAAATTTTCTAGGCACAAAATTCACTACAACTAAACAGAATTCCACCATTTTTTTCAAATGAAGTCTAACTATCAAGATTCTAAACCGTTGTGGTTAAATTTAATATAGTAATTTTACATCCATCAACTTTGATGCGTGCTAGAAGATTCACGATGGTAGGGTAATATATAACGTCTTAGCGTTGCTCGGGAATTTAACACTCATTCAGATAAAAAGAAATATCAGTATAAACACAAAAAAAAAAAATTATGTGGAAAACCCGAAAAAAGAAAAAACCACGAGGTCTGATCCAATTGAAGAAATACATTACATATTGGTTATTACAGTTACAATCCCTTATCCTACATGTGAGAAATGTTCACAGTTTCTTGAGTTACATCGTCAATGCACAAATGAACTTGTTATAAGAAAAGAGTGGCGACCGATGGTGATTAGCGTCAGCCGTGAGTGGCAATCGATGGCGGTCGACGACAAGGTGATGATGGACTTCAGCTTCTTCTCCAAGCTTCAAGCTCTTCTTCAGGCTTCAAAATTTTTGCACCCTAATGAGAGGGGTGCGAGTCACTTTATAAAGTATTAGTTGCAATTAATGAAGGAATTCAAACCATTCTGATCAGAAGACCCAAAGACATTCCCTCGATCAGACGATATTTGATAAACATTTGAATACTTTAACAATGTCGAAATTGGACGATCTTAAACGTTTTGGGTTCATCATGTTAAGACATCAATTCGATTATAAGCTCGACGACATTTGTTTGACCTTCAACTTGCAAAAGTGGCTTAATGGTTTGATTGGGGCTTGATTTAGTTCAAAGTGGACAAATTTCAATATCATTGAGTTCGTCTCATTGAACGAGTCGATTTGATCATTATTTTGTTGAAATCAAAATTCTAGATGACTTTTGATCAAAATTTTAATGTTTCATGCTTAAACGATCGCCTTTATATCCGTGTCATGCCTTGAGATTCGTGTTAAATAATCAAAATTTTTTTATGGCATATCAGTTGCCCTTTATTTTCTGGCTGGACCAACTTGGTCGTCTAAAAGGAGTTGATGTTCAACATCACTCCTACATTCGTGGATTAACACCAACCACCGTCAACCTCCACTCGCCAGTCGCCGCCTATCACCATCGATAGTTATCCATTTTTTTGTGACGAAGCACTATGTGAAGCAACAACTAACGTCATAGAGTCACAAAACAACCTATGAGGTTTGCATCATCCCGAACACCATGCTGATCCAAAAGACGGTGCAACAATGCACATTGAAGACTATGCAACAATTCACCCGGAAGAGAGTTTAATAACACACCCCAATGACGGTGTAACAACACATCTCGAAGATGGGGCAAGGACGCACCTTGCATAAGCTCATGTAGATCTTGACTCCGACCCTTGCGGTCTACAGACGTCATTACAACTCACTACTATGACCAACATTACCAATTACAAACTAAGTGATCCACAGCTCGTGTAGGTACTGACTTTATCCCTCACAGCCTACGAACGTTATTACCGCCCACCACTATCACCTATGTGACCAACTACAACCTATGTGATCGACAACTTATGCATCTCTAGGCTCCATCCCCTGCGACTCACGGACATGATTGCGACTCACCATTACGACCAATAAGACTTATGTGGTCCAAAATTTCCGCAACTCCCTAATACGGACTATATGACAAATCAACGCTCCCAGATCAACTATTTACGACCCACTTGACTAATTACTGTCATGCTTATCAATTACGATTTCTACGACAAACTGACGCTACAGTCACCGTCTACAACACCCACGATTGACTACTACCTCTGTGACAATCAACTATGACCCTTGCTGCCTTCTATTGCCAAGAACAATAGTCATATTACAGATATACAACTTTGTAATTTAATATTCTCTAATTCAAGGTAAAAGTGAATCTATCTACTAATTATTCATAGTAGATTATTTTAACTGGATTATACCCTTGAGTTTTTTCTCTTTCAAGAACTTTTCACGTAAAAATTTGAAATATCTCATCCTACTTATTTCTCTTCAATTATCAGAGTATGCGCTCTTTTTCATATGATATTAATATAATAAATAATTATTATTCTAATATCAAAAATTTTCTAGCAAACACTAAACCCTAAATAAAATTAGCATTTTTGTAAGGATGCTCTCTTGATCAAAATTTATTAAATTTAAATGAAGTCAAAATTCAAATTTATATTTATTGAGGTCAAAATAGATGATTTTTAAACTTTATAGGGGTCTAACCCAAACTTATATTGTGTAGCGGGCCGCCGGTACCTTTCGCAATCCGCAATGGGCGGCGTATCCTAAGGTTTCACACCGAAGATTTCGGACCCCGCCTTCATAAGCTTTAAAATTCAAATTTATTAAACTATTAATTATACTGGACCCGTTGCTTGGCCCTGCACCGAACTTCATTGAGTGGGTCCCAACATGGGGTCTAAACAGAGTCACTTGCGAAAATGAAATGGAGTTTGATATTTGGGCAAAGCAGCTGATCATTCCTCGAAAGGTCCGACGATTATTGCGGTAGGGCCCACGAAAGGCAGGTCCTTGTCGTGTGGGATAAGCCATGACGCATTCACATTAAATGAAAGCCGCAAAAAATTAGCATAATTAATTACGAAGGAGCGTGGCGCATTAAACAAATTAAAATTATTACTTTTGAAATTTGAA
>NEWO01000464.1:483078-505938 GCA_003013225.1 Phalaenopsis aphrodite
AAGGGCTCAGCTTGTGTTCGGCTCGTTTACTCCCCTAGATACAAATTAGATGGCGGTTGCATAATTACATACAAAACAAATAAACATTGTTATTTAACAGATCAAGCACATGTGATTTTTTGAACAATCAAATTGATTATGAAAATCAAATCATTATGAATTTGATCAAAATAAAAAAAATATATATAAGTTGGGGTTTTAAATGACTTTTAATATTTGAGCGAAAAACGGACCAAAGAGGATGCTTGATTTGTAATGATTTCCTCTTTTGGTTGATGATTTTCTCAAATAACATAACAAATTAAAAATAATTAAATATGACTTAAATGATACAATAATATTGCAATAATACAAATTTAAAAATAATAAATAAAATACAATCATAATTAATATATTTGCAAATATAAAACTAGTAACATATCTTTTGTACTCATAAATGAAAATGTTTATTTCACTTTAAGAAAATAATAATAATAAAGTGATTAATAAATTCAAAATAAAGTTTTTTATTCCATTATCAATGATAAATTGAAATATATTACAAATATTTCAATCTATTTACATATTTTGATTATAATGCATAACAACTTCATTCAAAACTACACGAGACAGTCATTAAGCCGGTCTTCAAGCCGGTCATCAATCATTCGACTATGCAATCAATTATTTATAATTTTCATTGCAGAGAATACTCTTTCAACTTTAGCAGTAGCAACTAGTAAAGTTAATGCCTAGATAATAAATCTATAAACTAAAGGATACACACCATCATTCTTCATCTAAACCAACCCTTTCACCAGATCAACAATACCATCTAGAAATGAGAAATCAACACTACTGCGCACATAAAAAATATAAGTGGATAGTTGATGCCCAAACACCAAAAACTTAACAATAGTAAAATAATATGGATATAATTCTGCAAGACGAATTAGTTATCCTTTGTTAAAGGCAGAGAATGAATCACTTGGCCTTAAAACATGTTATACAAAAAAGTGGCTCAGTACTTGCTTCAGTGAAATGATTATTCAACTCTTGAAGTTGCATGTCAATCGCATTATAAAATAGCTCAATGCGATAATAATGTAAATTTATCATTTTTTGACCTCTACGTGTTGACCGACGATTAGCCATGAAAATAAAATTTATATATATAGAATTTCAGTTTCAAAAATATTACAAAAATGAGACATTTCATCCAATAAAGAATCACGTCCATTCTTCCTCTTCATTTGTAATCGTTGCTTGGATACTTGCACTAATTTCATTGCATTCTCAATATCCTGGTCCTTTCTTTATAGGGGGTTATGATAATTTATTTGTAATACCAAAAATATTTATCATTAAATGCATTGTAAAAATAAACTTAGAATATTTCATTGCACATATTAAAACACTAACTTCAATTGACTGTCGATCATGCGCATCCTCCTTTACAATCTCAAGTACTTCAATTACGTATGCATACATTTTTGTGAGACTAATTAATGTACAAAAATGCGAATTCCAACGAGTTTCAGGAGCTCGTTTCAAAGTAGTTTCTTGATTTATACCACGAACACTTAGTAAACCTCCAATTTTAAGACACAAAAGAATTATCTCATGTTGAATGATTTTTAAAGCATCACTCCTCTTATGAGAAGCTCTTATTGTGTTCAAAATTTTTGAAGTAAACTCAAAAATATAATTAACTTGCTAATAATTTTTGCTACTACTACTAAACATAATTGAAGTTGATGAGCGTAGCAATGAACAAAATATGCTAGAGAATTATTATGAAGAATAGGTGCTTTTAAGCCATTAAACTCACCTCACATATTAGATGTCCATCATACCCTTGGCCAAATATTTTTTTGTAAGTTTAATGAATGTTTTGCTAATATAGATTCAACTAGCATCTTGAGAGTAACTGTATTTATTGAGGAAACTTGTTTGGTGTCGATAAATCTTTCAATAATTTTTTATTTATTAAGATATCTTATTGCAATAACTAGTTATTATTTTATTGATACATCATGAAACTCATCCATTATAATAAAAAAGTATGAATCACCTATATCCTTCATGATAAGGACACGAGTCTCGGTTGCTGCTGCTTGACAAATTTATTTTTGAATCTTGGGAGAAGTTAACTTTAATTTTGTACTAACATTTTCAAGTGTAGCTTTCTTCACTTCTTCATTATGATTCACAAGGAAATGAAGCAATTCCAAATAATTTCCTTGATTAATTGATTCATATGATTCATCATGATCACAAAATGATAATCTTTGTTATAAAAGATATCGAATACAATCAACGATTGCAATCAACATAATTTGATATTTCTTTTTGTTTTTCTCATCCTTAGCTGCATAGCAATAAAACTATGTATTTGTAGCTTCATTAAATCATCATATTTTTGTCTTGTTTTATTGAGAGCAATATTATGTTCACCAACATGAGCTAAAAGTTTTCCCCTTTTCTTCTAATTTTTAAATCATTCACCAACAAACGAATCTCAATCCCCCTGACTTATAGTAACTTATTATTAAGGCCTAAATAGATAACAATAAAGGCAATATGTTGGATCTTTCTACACATTATACTATAAACATGTTAANTTCACAAGGAAATGAAGCAATTCCAAATAATTTCCTTGATTAATTGATTCATATGATTCATCATGATCACAAAATGATAATCTTTGTTATAAAAGATATCGAATACAATCAACGATTGCAATCAACATAATTTGATATTTCTTTTTGTTTTTCTCATCCTTAGCTGCATAGCAATAAAACTATGTATTTGTAGCTTCATTAAATCATCATATTTTTGTCTTGTTTTATTGAGAGCAATATTATGTTCACCAACATGAGCTAAAAGTTTTCCCCTTTTCTTCTAATTTTTAAATCATTCACCAACAAACGAATCTCAATCCCCCTGACTTATAGTAACTTATTATTAAGGCCTAAATAGATAACAATAAAGGCAATATGTTGGATCTTTCTACACATTATACTATAAACATGTTAAATATTCTTCAAACCATTTTGAATGTTTCATCTTTCTTCACATTATACTCTAATTAACCATGTTGGATATTCTTCAAATCATTTTGAACTAAATCTTTGTGCAACATTGCCTATCAATGTTTGAGGAAAATTGTGATTTTTTATCTGATATGGTCCCTTCAATAAATATGCTTTTGGTACTGCATCCCTATCATAAACATCATATCTCAAAATCAGAGGAAGAAGCTAAGGATTAACCGAAAGATTATTAATATCAATTTTTGCTCGTTATTTTATCTTTTAAATAATTATCCATTTATTAAAGCTTAAGAAAAATATTCTAAAAATATTTTAATGTCACTAAAAATAATTTAAAATTGTTAATCAAATATTTATATTGTGAAATATATTTTAAACAAATAAATCATTCAAAATCTAAGAGTTCAATACCAAATAGTAAGTAAATATAAATAAAGGCAACAATTTAAAAAAAAACATTGGCATACTGTTGACAACTTTTAAAAATCAAAACATATTGTAGATCATTTTTAAGAAAAAATACATATTGTTAGCTTTTTTGTAAATAAAAGAGAATATGGAAATGCATGCCTTTATGTGGCTAGAAAAATATAGACTTCGAGCAGAGAACTAGTAATGATGACCACAAAATATTGAATATGCTACTGAAATAAAAGAAATAATATTAAATAATTAGTTCAAAATCAAATCTCAAATAAAAGAAACAATATTGAAAAAAAAAGATAAATACAAAAATTAAAAAATCATTTACATCAGAGATTTATCAAGCTATGACTTTAGCTTAAAATATGCATTGATGACTAAATATATCTTTCTTTTTTACCAAAAAAGACATTTTAATTTCTCATCAAGTACTAAGTCATAATATGCTTAAATAGCAAAATAGCTCACTTAGACATTAAAATGTCCAAAAAATCCTTTATTTGCTTCCAAATAATCAGAAGCAATCAATCATGAATGAACTGGTTGCCTTTGCAAATTTGTAACTACTTGGGTGATATCTTTTTGAGCCTATAAAAACACAGATAAATACAATTATTATGAAGAACAATAAAGTCAAGTAGAATAGGATAAGCACTGATTCATACACGATTCAAGGCTTAAATAGGTAAATATTGTCGACTATAAAATTAATTAGAATGCCACATTGCAAAATATGTAATAAGCCAATAGATATATAACTAGCTCATATATTTGGATTATACATTTGATCAATTTAATAGAGTTCTCGAGGATAAATTTAGGGCCCGTTTGGGGCAGCTTATTTGGTGCAGTGACGTTTTGAAAACGCACCTGGTCTGTTTGGGTAAACTGCGTTTTGGCAGCTTGTGCGTTTTTGAAACGCTGAAAACAGTGTTTTCACGCCGCACCTATCTAGGTGCGGTGGGAGCTTTCTGGCTGCGGTCTGATTTTTTCAAAAAAATAAAAATTTGTAATAGCCGGTGTACCTAGTTTATCAGCAGATTATTCAATAAGCTACAGCTGTCCCAAACAGACCCTTAGTTTCCTATTCATTTGACGAGTAGCATAAGCCTTTTGAGTTTTTCTTTCATTCTAACAGACCCATTTAATGTTTTCTACTTCCATAATGAGAAATATACATAGGTATAAGCACTCAATGGTTAATGTCTATAAATATGAAATTTTATATGTAAGATATGAAAACACATTAGAATTGTGTGTATCTGTTACTGTTTCGAAGGGATAAAATTTCTACAGCTTTCTCATGCAGAGGTGAGGGTTTGGAAGGCAAATAAATCAATACAATGCATATCTGATATAGTGGAATTCTAATAATTAATGAGCAAAGGGATATTGGAGACAACCATGAGTCATATAATCCATCATAGTTTCTAAATTAAGCATTCTGATCCAATAAGATTAGACTAAAAATAATCACATATTATTATATTACTAGACAAATCATCTAATAATATAATAATATTTTTGTATGATACTCAAGGTTTTTTTGGTAATATATGCTTATTTCTTCTATATAAAGTTGGGGCATTTAAATACATGCCACCCAATTCAAATATTGGTATGGTGCTTATTTATTTATATAAAATATGGGCATTTAGATACATACCACCCAAATCTATCGTACTACAAAAATAATAACACTGCTTTAACTTTTAAAAAGTGAAATATACCTTTTCATGCATAGCCAAAACATGACATATATGTAAAAAATTGAAGTGTAGGTGATGAATAAGTAATTGCCTACAGAGTTTAGACAAGTGATTGTGCAATTATCATTTTGTGGTGTCTCCTAAGATCGGTTTATGTCCAATTATAAGAGTTTCTCGTGTTATATCATAACATATGAACGCTTTTTTTTATTAAATTTTTTTTTATAGTAGTTTATTTGTATTTTTTATCCATTAGAATCGATAAAGCTTGGATTACTCGACCCAAATGGAGTAAGGACTATTTAAAAGAGGTTGATTATTTTTTCGAGTTCGCTGCTTGGGGTATTAAATTAGCAAAAAAGAAAAATTGTGGCTCTGTAAAACATGCATTAATAGGCTGTCTTATTCATTGAAAGATGTTAATAAATACTTAATCTTGAATGGAATTTTGTATGCTTATATTGTTTGAAATTGACATGGGGAAGAATACAATGATACTGTTGAATCTAAAAAAAAATGGAGATAGTCATTGATGTTTCCGGTGCACAACATATACCACAAAAATGTTGCAAACCTACTATAGATGATACTGGAAATATTGTCTACTCCACTGCTTGGTGAGTTCGAGGAGCATGATTTCAACGATCAACAAGCATCACAACCAAAAGATGGGTTTTTTTCTTTCTAGTATATGGTGTAAACTTATGAATTATAAGTGCTTAGTTTAAGTAAGACTATAAATTAAATTTTATGTTTTAATATGCACTTTATTATTGTTGGTCTTATTTATTTCATTTTTATTTATATGAATGGTTGATGGTTCATTAGTAAGATATGCAAAAAAAAAGTTAATTTAAAAAGGTGGTTCAAGCAAGGGAACAACTAGCAGAGTAGAGGAAATATGTTCTACTCCCCCATATAGTAATCAAAAGAGCAATATTATAGTGAAAAACATGCACCACAATCAGATGATGGGGTTCGGCTTTCTAGTATGTGGTGTAACTTTAGTAATTATAAGTGCTTATTTTAAATAAACGATATTCTACTACCCTTTTTATTTTATCTATCTTATTTAGATGAACAAAGAACTCTTATGAGACATTGAGGGCGTGCAAACTGTGCCAACCTTCGGAATTTACCAGTAGGGACAGAGTTCATATTGAGATCAGCAATAATGGAATACCTTGCAATATTTCAGAGTCTAATTTACTTGGGTCAATATTGGTGTCATTACCAAAGATCTAGTTTTAACATCATTAACATTCTCAGACTAGAGGAATAAAGGTATGGAGCCCTTCAAGAAGTAGATGTTAGCATATCTAAAGGTTTATTCATGAATCGAATAAATTTACGATATAATTAGCTTGCTAAATAAATATTTTTATTTGTGATTAATTTTGTAGTCAAAATTTAATTTTTTTGCCACATACGACATTGGAAACTAGAATCTCTTGATGTTAAACGACATAATCATAAGCCAAGTTTGAAGTTCGGGTAATGCGATAATCTTCCAATTTGAGAAGTAATGGAGGCTTTCTCTAAGGGAGTAGATGCATTTCAATGATCAAAACCTGAGAATCAGGTGAGAAGTATAATTCAACTTTTACAATGGTGCTTATACTAATATAATGAATGTACTTGTTGCAGCATAGAGTGGCAAAGAATATTAAGAATGATAAGAAGCAGACATGTTTCCATACAATAGGACATATCATTTCTGTGTGGAGAGAAAAAGAAATGGTAATATATTTAACTTCACTTTAAAATATTATCAATTTTAAATTATAAATTAATTTTACTAATACTTAATTTTTGTAGGTTATTTAATATAGATTGTTACTATTGAAACTTAATAGGTTGCATAACGAGATGTTGGTGCTAAGGATGCCGAAGAGAGATGGGTAACATCTATTTACTTAATTATGATAAAACTCAAATTAATTTTGCCACATTAATTGTAAAATTTTTATATATGATAATTCAAATGAGAGTATGTGCAATGGTTAGAAGATTTAACACCAGAAGATGGAAACAAATAAGCAAATGAGAATTTTTCTGACAGTTATGAGACCCGAAAAACCTAATTGAGTACGTACATATGGTTTGTTGTTATCCCAACTAGGCATTTTTCTTATAGCACTAATACTTTGGGTGAAAGTAGCTTCGCTTGAGTTATTAGATTAAAGAATAGATTTGATAAAGAGATGCATATTATACTATTTGAAATGAGACAATTCATGCATCAGATTCAAATGAATTATCCACTGCAAGGTGGATCAAATTTGGAATGAATTAATTTATTTCTAAGATTATTTATAATAATATTAATAACTACTTGTATAATTCTCAATTGCAGGGTTGCAATGATAATGCTTTCGAAGTCTGACATCATGGGAGGAAGATAAAGATCTAATATTCAGTTATGTTTTATTTTATTTATATTAGTGGTATTTTTTGAGACTATTTTTATATCTTCAATGTTATATTTATTATTAGAAATGTTTGTCGTGCAAGGATGTTTTGAATCTAAGGGTTTTGATTCATATATTTGATTATTTATGGCCTTTTTGAATGCTTTTCACTTTAGAGCATAGATTGGAACTTCAATTGCTTTAGTTGGTATAAGTTTAATACTGCTCAAAATTTGTCTTATCTCATATCATATTTGTATATGAAATCTCTTTCTTGAACTACCATAGTTGTTTATGTAAGCTTTGTTCTTTCTTGGATTGATACACTTGAAGAAGAACCATGTTGTTTGGAAGAAAATATGGATGTTATAGATTAGTATTTATTTGGTGTCTAAAATAACATGCGTCTTCTTGTGAATGTATTATTTTGATTGTAACAAGTGTGTAAATATAAATAAAATCAAATGAATATATATATATATATTTTAATTCTGTATAGCTCTGCAACTTTCATAAATTTGAAGTTGTATTTCTTCACTTTAGTGGCGCTTATAAGTGTTGATAACTTCTATGATGCTGCAGTGCTTGTAAGAATAAATTTGGACGGCATTTCTTACATTTTTGAGTGCTTATGAGTGCCCATAATCTCTAAAACATCTCAGCACTTACAAGTGTTGTTGTAGATACAGCTACGAACAACCTTTCCCACCTCTAGCAAAAGCACTGAGAAAAGCCTTAGCATTGCTAAGCAATTATAGAGTATTTGTAGCGCTTTTATAAGCACTGCAAGAGGTTTTATATTGCTATAAATGCTTGATAAATGCACTACGAAAAGTCCTTTTTTTGTATTGTTTACTCTCATAACAATGAAATCTAGGGAAAGTTGAAGCCCATCTAAGGAAATAACTTGTATAATGATACATTCAAGCATCCAAAATTATCATTCAACGAAGTTTAAATAAATTTTTTATCAACTCGTTATAATGGCTCAACTCAAATTGTCTATTTACTCATCAAAATTGCTAAAGTACTTTGTGCATTAAAAGTACATGAAAAATATAACAGATACTTTAATATTTGTCACCATCAAATAGAATGAAATTCATAAAAAAAAACACATATTATTATATCATTTGCACAACTATTTTTTGTTGCCTCGAACTTTATTGTTGAGATAGACAAAAGGCTTTATTTAGCTTTGATAATAATTAATGTTAAGCATTACTGCAGTGATCATTATCATCCTCATTATCACTAATAGAATAACATAGAGATTGAACCCCCGACCCGAGGGACTTACATCAAAGGTCGCAACCAATGAGCCAGACTAAAGACACTTGATTACTATATATATATATATATATATATATATATAAACAACAGCGTGAATCACACCATGCTGGCAAACACACGACATAGTATCATTCATGTTGTTGTCCGCATATCCGTTAAACTGGACCCTATATTTTCTTCTAAAAAGAAGGCTTATAATTTCTATATATTTAAATATCTGACAACTGAACTTATAATTTCTTACATTTTATTCCACCCAAAATCTTTCACATCACATAAGAATACCACCATTTGTTTTAATTAAGTGAAATACACCTTTTCATGATGTAAAAGTTAATAATTAGGTTTTACCTAATTAATTAAATGCGCAGGAATTTATTGGTATGTATGTAAATATTTCTTCTTCTGTTTTTAAAGTAATTTTTTTTTTTTTTTTGACCAAAATGGTTGCAACTAGGGTTCATTAGGAATGCCACCAGAAATCGACAAGTCATTGCAAGCAAAAAGAAAGAAGCTAGTTTCACCACAACTGTAGAATTATGGAGATTAAAGCAAAGCCCAAATGCAAGGTAAGTGAAGCTCCATCCCATGCTGAAAAGAACGAGCCACTTGATGAAGTGCAAACTTATAAGAATTGACTGTATGTGACGTCATTATCTGCACATACTTATAAAATATGTAATATTTTCTCTCATGTGAGGGACACCAACGATCAGCTAGGTGCTTCCTAGATTCCAAAAGTATCAAAATATGACACATAGGATTTAGATAGATGATTGGCACTAGTTGAAAGTTATTTTCATATGTACTAATTGTCTTACCATTATTACCTAAACATCATTGGTTAATTAACATTTCCCAATTTCCATCACCTAACATCCTCATTTAATCACCATTACTCAACTGACATCACCTAGCAGACAACAGCTAACAACTTTTATCCAATTGTCACTACCCTTCATTAATTCTCCATAATCTCCATTGTAACCATAAAAGACTCATAATTCTAATATGTATTATTCTATCTTCTTCAAAAGAAAGGATGAATAAGCTTTAATGTTCTTACTTCATACATGGATTTCAAGTGGATAAGGCCCTATAATTGTTGTATTTCTTGGTTTCTCATGTAAAATTGTCAGTGTATCTTGCAATTCTACTTGTTTGTCTATACTATACTAAATTAAGAAACTAAGCTTTTGTTTTTATTATAAATATTCTAGCATTCAATCATTTGGTACCGTCTATGAGAATGACCCCATCTTCTTAGGCTTTAAAAATATTTATCCAAAGATTAATAATCAATTCTTGATCAAATGATACATAATCTAATTGGTGATGGCCACTAAGGGTTTCTTTGGGGCAGCTTCAGCTTATTGAATAATCTGCTGATAAGTTGATTAAAAATAATCTACTGATAAGCTAGGTGCAGTGACTATTAGAAATTTTTATTTTTTTGGAAAAGCCAGACTGTTGTCAGAAAGCTGTCATCGTGTGGTTTGAAAATGCTGCTTTTAGCGTTTTCAAAAACCATAAGCTGCCAAAATACAATTTACCCAAAGCGTATTCAAAAAGCCACTGCATCAAATAAGCTGCCCCAAACGGGAGCGCATTTTCTGCCCGGACTTCTGACGTAGCTCTACGTGCCGCGGAGGTTATTCTTGGGTTATTTTCAGGTTATTTTTGGGTTATTTTCAATGATCCCGAAATAACCCAGAAATAACTAAAAAATAAAGACTGCAGGTTATTTCGGGATTATTGAAAATAACTCAGAAATAACCTGAAAATAACTCGTGAATACCCTCCGCGGCACGCAGAGCTACGTCAGGAGTCCGCACAGAAAAATTAGGCCCCAAACGGACCCTAAGACATAGCTTTAGATTTCTTCGAGGGCTAAAGAAGCGGCACACTCAAATATTATAATTCTTCAAAAAATCTACCCAATAAATAATATCATAATAGACTTAAAAATTTTACTAACCAAGAAATGAAAAACTAGTGAAGGTTATTCAAATTTATGGCTTCCATGCAGAGCTCTCATAAACTTTATGATATCATCATATTTATAAGAACAATACATGTCTTTATTTATATATAATTTCAAGGACAAGCATTCAATTTTTTTTTCAAAGCAATAGTACATTTTTATTTTAATATTGCAAATAAAATTAAAAAAAAAAATCAAATTATGTTGAAAAGTCACAAGAACCTGCCAAAAATTTAAAAAAACAAGGTGCATGAAGCTAATATGAGAAATCATAAAAGACAAGAAAAGAAGATTACTATGAATTTATTCTAATTGGTTTCACGGTCAAAAGAATCAAATATATTATAATAATTTGAAGATGATAATGATAATTTATATCAGATTTCAGAAATAAATTATAATCATCTACTCTATTTAACTTAGAAAAAAAATTAGAATTCTTAAGCAGATCATCATTGAAGGAAGAATATTCAAGTTGCTCTTTATGAATATTTAAGCATCCTTCTGTGTATAATAGTGTTCATGGTAATGTTCTTATTATATTATCTGTACAGACCCGTTTGGGACAGCTTATAAGTGCGGGCTTGGTTCGAGCGTTTCGCCAGCTTATCCGAAATCGTATTTGAGTTTTTACACTAAACGCAGGCCGCGGGCCTAAATCTGAGGCCCGCCCGCGGGTCGCATTTCAGGGCAAAAAACTTATCCTGAAACACACAAGCTTCCCTAAACGGGCCCTAAGTTATACTCTCATATATAGTTATGATTCACCAAAAATATATACGTAGTAAATAAATTTTTTTCTAGAACATAATTTTATAAAATTCAATTTTGTTTCTCAAAATGTCAAGCAAGAAAAAAATTGTATCATTGACTAAAAATACCAAAGTAATCACAACTCTTGATTCCAATCAAGTAAAATGTAGCAAAATGTATAAAGCTATCAAGTAATAAGGATTTGCAATTCCTTATCATATTATCCAAAATCATGAAAGGAAGAATTGCATGCACACCACTTAATTCCTATATATTTATACAACCAACACCTAAAATTCAATTTTTACACATATGCCATGAGTATGAAAAAGTGTATTTCTCTTTTTAAAAGTTAAGATGGTGGCATTTTAATGTAAAATGAAAGATTTGTTAGCTATGTAAATACATAGGAATTGAGTGTTTGGCATGTACATCTTAAACTTGATATTAATGGAGTTTTCTTTATTCAAGTTGAAGAGATGCCAGTCTAGCTACTTAGCATATGAAAAAGACAAGATTCTTTGATCACATGTTGAATATAGGGTGATAAGATTTTGAAAGATCCATGCAAGATATGTATCCTTAAAAAAAATTCTCCCACTCTTAATAAGTTAAGATTTTCATTGGTTGTTAAATTATTGAAATTTAGACATGATATTTTATTTATGGATTAAGCATCCAAAAGGAATTATTAGGAAGTGTGAATTAAGAGGGAAAAAGATTAAAATTTAAAAAATTAGTTAAAATAATAGCTCACTAATGCATATAAAGTCATTCGGGAGTGACCAACTAATGGACTTAATATGTTGAATCGTGATGGAAGGAATCATGAGATTAAAACACTAAATCACATAAACCTTGATTGTAAGCGATTCATTGGCTCTAAAAGAAGATGTTATGTGGGGTATAAATCATAGGCCTATAGTTGTGCTCAATACACAAGCAATTAAGTCATATTCTCCTGAAAACATATGTGGGAGAGGATTTTTTTTTAACTATTTATATGTTAACTTATGTTTTACATCATATATGTTGGATTAAACATTTAAACTCAATAAACTTATGTGCCTTAACTTGAATATGATTGTCCAAGTTACACCCACTTCACATTTACTTTTTATTGGAGATAAGTTTTGCTGTATTTTGTTTGGGTTGGTTACATAATTTTAATAAATTGGCATCTCTACCCGAGGACTTTTTTACTTCTTATTTGGTTTCCCCCCTTTTTTTCTTCTACTAGATTACTCCTAGTATCACCTCTACCTGTGTCTANTTGGTTTCCCCCCTTTTTTTCTTCTACTGGATTACTCCTAGTATCACCTCTACCTGTGTCTAGTGTCAAAGTACTTTTTGATTCGTTTTCTTCAATCTCCTATACTGATGGCATCTAATTTATTGCTTCCACCCAATCTCTTATGATCAATTTCCACCACAATAACCATCCTCCTAGCCACTACTGCCCATCTCTTTTTAGATGTTAGATAAATCATGTTATTTTTTTTCATGGATAAATTTGTTACAATAATGAATAAAAAAATGGTGTCTTGCACTTTGTTTGAGGTCATCATGACTAAGAAAAAACACATAAAAATCTCCATGAATATCTTGTTGTATTCCATAATTTTCTCCATATTTTCCATAAGTTTATATTAATTTTTTTTGGTTAAAAAAGAAAAATGAATTTCATTAGGCAGCCTTGATGTCTTCACCTAGAGCTAGCCTATGAATTTTGATACTATACTGCTAGGAATTATTTCCCCAATAGCTTAAAACTTGGGTTCCATCCACTTAACACCTAAGCACCTAAAATTTAGCACTCAGTGCCAAAAGTTCCAGTACCACAATGCAATCAATGTTGGAATAATATATAAGAAGATAGAGACCTCAGAGAAGCAATGCCAGAAATCAAAGCTGCAACGCCTAAATCCAGCGCCTGGGCACCATAATCATAGAGTTGCGGTGTGATGACCCTAACAAGAACAATTATTGAGTATGCAAAAATTACTTAAGAGGTGTATTAGAGAGTGTCAAGTGGTGAATAGAGAGTCATTAATCTATGCATAGTGTGTGTGAGTTGAGTGTGAAAGTTCTTTAAGGTTGAAGAAGTGCAAGAGAGTGAAAGAAAGTGTAGAGGAGAAGATTAAATAAATGAGCACTTGAAAGAATACAGTCAAGGAATAGCAAAATTCATCAAGCTAAAGGGTGTCAATTGGTGAGTCAAGAGTCATTAACATATGTATATAGTATGTGAGTTGAGTGTGTAAGTGCTTGATTGTGGAAAAAGTGCAAGAGAGTGATAACAAGTGTAGAGGAAAAGGTTAAGCACTTGAAAGAATCCAGTTAGGAGTACCAAAATTCATCAAGGGATTTTGGTCACCTTTTATATCCTATCTATACTTTTGATTCAAATTTAGTGGTTTCTTACATGTGGTTTGCAAACACAATGAGTACTTAAGTGTTTTTCATTGGATAAGTGTATTTGTTATTACTTTCATTTATTCATGTTTAAATTGTGTCGTTTAACAATTTGAGTGTTTATGTACTAATTTTTCAATCTTATTTTACTCATAAATTAGCCAGTTCTTCGTTAAAATCATTTTTATTTAGCGATTTTCTAAGAAAACTAATGAAACAATTATGTTAACTCGTATAGTGGAATATAAATAATGCTAGTATAAGAGTGCAATCTATTGAGAAATATGGATTCCATAATGATTTTGCATGGTTTAGGTTATTAAACTATAATTTGAATCTTCAATGTTTCTTAATTTCTAAAAAAAGAATATGAAATAATTGTGTTCTTAATTATTAATCATATTAGGGCACAATTGAATGAATGTTAGATTGTAGCTCATAACTAACTCAAAGCTTTTGGTTTTATGAAAAAATAAATAAAAAGTGTGTTTTAATATTCTAGGTTCAAAATGCTGCATTTGGATTTGAACCTTTTGAATAAAATTTAAAGCTTTAAAATTGTTATTTGTTTTAGATTAGGAATTGACCTATTTTTCATGTGGGCTTGATTTCTCACACTCTACATTCATATACTAGTTGATCAATATGTGCAGTTATCTGACCTGTGTGTTATTGCACAATAGATCATGTTAGCAAGTGGTCTTTTCAAAAATAAAGCTTGGATGACATAAGATGGAAGAAAAAGAGAGATATAATAATAATAACATCAAAATAAATTTTATTATAAAATTGAAATTATCTTTTAATTTTTTACATCATTCTAGTTTTGGCACTTAAAATTGGAGAACTTCATAACAAACAAGTTTTTTTATGTAAGAGATATAGCAAACAAGTTTTTTTAGTTTTGGCACTTAAAATTGGAGAACTTCATAAAGAAAAATGTTTTGTAATGACATAAATCTCATTTTGTTCCCCTTTTATGTCATTACAAAACATTTATGTCTTTATGTTCATGTCAAAAAATGATATTGGTTTTTTATATCTGATACAGTGGTCAATTGTTTTAAAAAGAATTGATATCAGAGAGTTTGTGGGAATTTAAATTCATTTAGAACCCATTTTATTATTTTAAAAATGGAAAAGCATTTTGAGTAGTTTTGGAAATTATAGTAGTTGTACTAATAAGGTAGTTGAAGCTATAATTTAAATTTCTTTTATGTTGAATGCCTATTTATAATGAGATTTATGATAGAAAATTGGGTGTTGTATGAGAGTTGAATAATATTATATTTTACCTTAAAATTTAGTTTGATGACACACACCAAGTGCTGTGAAACACGAGCAGCTCACACAAGTATAGTGGTGTATGAGTAGTACCGGGTTGGAGTTTGGTTGTCAATCTCAGGGGAACAAAATGAATCTAATTAAGAAAATTTATAGCCTATAGATATCGATCCTAGCCTGAAATTTTGATTAATTTAAGTATTATAAGAAAAATCATTAGTGGTCAACAAAGAAGCTAAGAGTTAATCAAGTATTTGAGAAGTTCTTCCTTAGAATTATTCAATAAGTCAATTAACATGAAAGTTAAATGAATATATAGATGACAAACATAAGCAAAATCCTTCATTACCCCGTTTAGGTGGAATAAGAAAGAATGGAAAAAAATCAGATTAGTTCCCTAATACCATCCTTTAACCCATGTACCAATATATCCTAATAAGTTTGCATAAATTTAGTAGAAATATCCATGTTCCCCCAAATTAATATGGTTAGCTCCCCTCTCCCAATAGTAAAAAGTTCAATGAACTATTTTTTTATTATGTTATTAAAAAAATTAAAGTACACTGATTTTCTACTTGAATATATATCTTTTTCTACTCCCCTCTCCCAGTAGTAAAAAGTTCAATGATTCTCGATAAATTTTCAAAAGCAATAGATGATAAAAAAGGAGAATAACTATCCTCACAATTATCCATGTTCAAAAATTGAATTAACTTAATGTGGATTGCACTCTACCCATTTTTCACTCACAAAAATTTTCCCCTCTTTTTGATCAATGAAACTGGCACAAAATTCTCTTACAAAAGAAATCATTGCACTACCTACTTGGCAACAAAAAGTTACCTAGTTTCTCATGCCAATCAGGGCATCAATATCCCCGCTGAACTTACAATTCCACTTTCATGAATCAAGCTCTTAAAAACTATTTAATCTTGAAACCTAGGGGTTGCTTCAAGACTTTTAAATTTCATAAAATCAAAAGTAGGAGTTTTACCACCCATCATTTTAGGATTCATTAAAAAAAAATTAATAATGACAGAGAGAAAAGTTGAGGATGTTAGGAATATGAATTACCAGAAAGATTAATGTGTAATCAAGGCAAGTTAAATGAGAATGAAATTTCCCCTCTACTTAAGATTGAGATTCTTTGAATAATTTTGTTGTATTATCCTTTGATTGACATTCCTCTTACACTCCATTTTTATAGAAATGAAAGTGTGGTAGGTAGAAAACATGAGTGGTGGTAGGTATGTAATGAGAGGTAGGTAGAGAATATTGTTGGTTGGTTGGGAACATGAGTGCTAGAGTGAGCAAAAACACTAGGCTCACTGTCTACCTGTGAATAATGTCAGGCCCATTGTTGTGCATGCATTAAGGAGTGTATGGGAAGTATCTAACATGACATTAAGCATTCCAAATTATGCATAAAAAAATCTTTCAAATCAATAAAAATTTATAAGTCTCTGATAGACATCACACAACCACATTACATTCAATCCTACTCAAGCATAATGTAATTACTCTTAAAAATAACAAAATAAGCAATAAATTTTTAAACACATAAAATTTTTACATTAGAGCCACATTTAAGGATCACATAACTATCTAAACAAATCACACACATAACAATACACTAGTTCAAATAAAAGATAACTCCTAGGTTGTCTCCCAAGAAAACACTTGGTTTATTGTTCTCAGCCAACCATGCCACACTTTTCAATTAGATTTACCTAAAGTCAAGGTTTCCCTAACTCCAATTTTATTACCCTGTACATATAACTTAAGTCTTTTCCTATTCACGTTGAACACTCTTCCACTTTTTTTATTAGCAATGTCTACAGTTCTAAAAGGGAAAAATTTTACTACAGTAAATGGTCGTAACCACCTGGATTTTAGGTTTTTTTGGAAATAATTTAAATAAAGTATTATACAATAAAACCTTCTATCCAGGTTCAAAATATTTCTTAATAATCTTTTGATCATGCCATTTTTTTATTAACTTTTATAAATCTTAGCATTTTTATAAGATTCCTCTCTAATTTCATCTAGTTCATTCAACTATAGTTAACATTTTTTGTTACACTTTCATGTTGTAATTAAATTCTATTACAGTCCAAAAAGCCCTATGTTCAAGTTTTACAGGTAAATAACACGCCTTATCAAAAATGAGTCTATTGGAGAATTCATATGAGAGTTTTATAAGCCCATAAAATATCATCAAGTCTCAACGCCTAATCATTCATATTAGGATTTATAGTCTTCTCTAGGATTCTCTTAACCTCCCTAATCAACACCTCGACTAAATCACTAGTTTATGGGTGAAAGGCCGTGGATATTTCATGAAAAATCCCATACTTTCCAACTAGTGTCTCAATCTTCTTATTCCTAAATTAACTCCCCCCCATCACTGATAAACATCCTAAACATTCTAAAACTACAAAATATATTCTATTTAAATAACTTGGGAATGATATGAGCCTTACAAGAGATCATTAGTTTCTACCCATTTTGAGACATAATCCATAACAACCAAAATGTAAAAGTTCCCTAGCGAAGGTACAAATGGGCCCAAAAAATGTAAACCTTAAATATAAAAAATTTTCAGCTTCCAATGTGTAGTTCAAGGGCATTTCATCTCACTTTGAAACATTACCTACTTATTGAAATCTATCACAAGTCCTTATATACTTATTTACATCCCTAAAAAACGTAGGCCAATAGAATCCTAAAACCTTCAAATCCACACGAAAATCAAAAGCCCCGTGTCAGGGCTAGTGAGAGTGCAAATGTTGTGTCAAAAACAACTGATTAAGCAATTTTTTTATCAAGCATAAACTAATTTCAACCATAATGCAATGATGGTCTTCTCCTTTAAAGCATCCTTTAAAATATGATTAAACTTTTGAATTTTGTGTTTCTTTTCCTCTAGTGTCTACAATAGTCGTCTAATTAAATTCATCAGCGTGAAGATAACTTGCACCTTAACCCACCAGAGTAAAATCTAGTTTTGTGATCTAAGAGATGATTACCATATTTCATTATTGTCATGATCGAGAACGAAACTTTACTCTGTTATCTTTTATTATAAAATTGATATGATGGACAAAGAAATAAACAAAAGAAAAAAGACATGTATTTTATGTGGAAAGCCCAAGATGAAAAAAATCACAGGCAGAGTAGGACAAATATATATGTCAAATAAGAGATTATAATTGGAGAATGTTGACTAAAATAAAAAAAGAACAAAAGGAAAAAAATTTGAGCTTTGTTTCTTACAAACAAAAGTAGGTATTCATAGACTTTTGGAGGAATACTTAGGTGTGTTAGTCAAATAAGAGAATGTAGATTGCAATCAAAAAGTTATTATAAGATTGAACAAAGTATATAGAGTTTCAATGGGTGGCTTAGAGTTTTTTTTTTTTTTTTGTAAGCTTTAATCTACCTGCTCACAAATACTCGTAAGAGAGAAATGGAAGTTGGATAATTTGGGTTTCAAATTTAGCATTTATTATATATCTAATTCTATTGTCCATCTTATTAAGAAGTTTAGATTTAATTATCAATTTTGATTTTTCCTTATGCTTTCGCAATTATGTTAACATAAAATAGCTTACAAGTTCTAAGCAAATATATTTTTTAATAAAATCATCTAAAAGATCATTTATCTAATCTTATTCAATTAAAAAACCAATTTATCATTTTGTAAAGTATTGTTTTAATGGTTATAGTAGATTCATCCAATTAGTTGTCTACAGATGAAAATTTCTTTGAATGATTTTTCCCCAATTATATATTTTAGCTTTATATAAAAATTTAGCATATACACAAATAGAAAATGATTACCTCCACCTTGATTTAGACACTAGTTTTCATATTGTTGGGTGTTGGAGTAAGAAACATCATTATAGCCATTGAAAGAGTATTTATAAAATGCTAAAAGTTCTTNTATGAGAGTTGAATAATATTATATTTTACCTTAAAATTTAGTTTGATGAAACACACCAAGTCTTGTGAAATAGGAGCAGCTCACACAAGTATAGTTGCATATTAGTAGTACTTGGTTGGAGTTCGGTTGTCAATCTCAGGGGAGTTGTTGACCTCACTTATGGTTGAAGTATAATTTTTCCTCTTTAGTTGCCTAGAGTCTAGCCATAGGACTTTCATGTTGACTATTCCTTGAAAACTAGAAGAGGAACCCTCATTAGAAATTCTACACTCCTCTTTGCTCAACTTGAAGTTTCATATATTGGTCATAACCTCTAGCACTTAGTAGGTAGGGTCAATATGAGGGAGCTCACGGTGAGTTCCGATACGACTGCTTGCCCTTAAGGTTAACTGTGGGTGTTGGTCTAGGGCTAAGGAACTCACTATAACTCACTTGCACTCACTTGCACTCATTATCATCTATACTCACTAACAACGCTAAACCAAAAATTGTTGACTTTGATCCCTTGATCCTTTGGGAGACTCATGTAGATGGTCCCTTAAACCCACTGGCCCTAGACTAAGGCTTAGCTAAAACCAGTACATAGAGTACCCAAAAGGAGATTCCATTGGTCCATAGCTCATCTGTGGTGGTTAGCTTCCCAATTATACCAAAAATATCCAACTTGGCCTTTTACCCCCAAACCTACCCAAATTACCTAAACACCCCCAAATCCCAAATTTAGTCAAAATCCTCGAATTCATCCAAAATGCCCAAAATTGTTCAAAAGTCATTTCAAATCTTTTTAAAATACGTAAGCTACCCCCAAAATTCCAAATTTACCAAAACACCCCCAAAATTGTCAAAATTATAAAATACCCTTGGCACTCCAAACCTTCCAAAAGCATCCAAAATCACTCCAAATGTCTCCAAAACCCATTTGGATCTCTCAATTGAACCCATTTTGACCAATTTGACCATTTTTTACCAAAACCCCTAAATTTCTTTTCAGGGTCCAATTTCCCCAAATTTACCTCAAATGTCCATTAAGTTGTCCTAATTTCCCCCAATTTCAAACCTAAACTCAAATTAACCTTCCATGTGACAAATTTAAACCAAATAAAAGCTCAATTGGCCCATGATTTGAGCGCAATTTTAATCTAAGTCAAACCCCCAATTTGGTCCTATGGCCTAATCCCACCAAATTGAACCTCATGACCTACTCAATTGGCCTCAATTTTAATCCTAAACTCTTCATAAAATTCCTATACATCAAGATTGACCTTCAATTGGCCTTGGTGAGGACTTAATTTTATTTAATTTCAACCCAAATCCAAAAAATCTCCAAATTTACCCCAAATTGGCCATGTATTCAAATTCCATCAAATTGATGCCCTAACCCCAAAATTGGCACCTAATTTACGTTGAAAAACATTTCATGATATTCCTATAGACCATTTTCAATAATCAATTTGGACTTATCTCAATCCTAGCCCAACCTAGGCCCAAGTCTAGCCCAACATACCGAAATTCACCAAAATTTCAAAATCCTTCAAATTGAACCTCCAATTGAACTCAAAATCATTTCAATCATTCACCAAAAATCTTCATTACAATCATTTACACAATATTGATCAATCAATTGGGCTCAAAGTCATGACTAGCCTAACCTAAACCCAAATTTTAGCCATTTGGACCCAAATTGAACCCATACACCAAAATTGGCATAACCACCCTAAAGTCACCAAATTTATAACTCATAGTCACCAAATTGATTTAGACACTAGTTTTCATATTGTTGGGTGTTGGAGTAAGAAACATCATTATAGCCATTGAAAGAGTATTTATAAAATGCTAAAAGTTCTTCCTACAGATAATGTCAAATTAATACGCAGGGTGAAAGTTTGAAGTCCTAGCTATTTATAGACATTCAACATACATAAAAACAAAAGAACATTCTAGAATATATTTAGACTTTTATGTGAAAATTGAAAAGTATATAAAAAGAAAAAAAATAATATAATTTGGCCTAAGTGGAATGATCCATCATAAAAATAAGGTTATAGTGGTTTCCTCTTATCTCTAATTAAAGAAGATGGGATTATAAAGTCGAGAATACTAAGTTAGCATCCTCTGATTTTAAGGGAAATTGACAGAGAGATAGTGATAGCAATAACAGTCAGATAATGACATTTGAGCTACAATATTTAGGTGACAACGATAAAGTAAGGTGATGACATCCAGCTAATGATGAATGGGGAATGATAATCGAATAAGGCTATTAGGTGACGATTGTTAGGAAATCATAGTTTCATTGTGGTAGTCGAGCAATAATGGTTGTGACTTATGATTGTCAACATTGATTGTCAAGTATGACTTTAGGGGCTTCTAATTTTTAGGCTCTCATAAAATTCAAGCAAAGATCGTTTTCATTTAAGAAATTACTATCATTCATAATTTCTTAGAATGACATTTTGATAAATTTAAACAAAACTTTATATAGTTTTGTTTTTCACATTTTGGCATCTTAATGATCTAAAAGTTAAATAATCCTAAGTTTGCGGGATACCTATTGCAGAGATGCTTGTTTTGACTACTAACATATAGGATTCAAAGATTATTCGATTCTTCAATTAATGTTATTAAGTTCTTAACTACGCTTCAAATACTAAATTTTGATTCATTCGATTGTGGATCGAAACACTTATAATGAGCTTCAATTATAATTTTCTAGAATTAGAGTTCCAATATTCCTTAATTAAATTCTTAATACTTTTCAATCAAATTTTGTGACAAGATTTGTGCTTCATGGATTGAATTTTGTGATGATTTGTCAAATATCATCCTATACAAAATCTAATTATAACCCTTTATGTTTAAGTTCTTTTATCTCATTTAAAATGATTTTATTACATAAATCATCTTTTTATGTGGATGTGTAAGTCTATATCTAATAGTTATTTTGTTACTTTTGTAGAGGTTAAATTTTATGGGTTTTCTAAAGCATTTTGAAGATACATTTCATTTATTTTAATCACATAAAAATATATGCATGAAAAATATATATTTAAGCTTTTAATAATTATTAATAATAATATTTTTGTATGATGTTAATATATTTTATTCGATTAAAGGTTTGCATACATTGATCTATTATAATTACATGCAAAATTTACATGTTATCAGACAACTATTTTATATTTACATATGTAACGCCTAAGTTTTTATATTTATATTTATAAGACTTTTGTGTGACAAGCCTATGCATTAAACTTTTTGTTTAACATTTCAAATGTAGGTAAAAGTAATATTTTTGAAGTGATATTATTTTGTTTAAAACTATGCATGCAAATATTAAATTTTGGAGATTAGATATTTGTAAATACATAAGAATTGTGTCGTGTGTATGTGAATGCTCCTAAATCCCAAGAACTAGGGGTGTCAAAATGGCTCATTGTTCGCGAACAGTTCGTGTTTGGCTCGTTAAGAAACTCGTGTTCGATTTGTTCACAAAGTTTACGAGCCGAACACGAACACTTTTTTTGTGCTCGATATATGAATGAGCCTAATACGAACCAAGATTTGTTTGTGTTCAGCTCGTTTTGGCTCGAAATACTACTCATCAAAT
>NEWO01000464.1:506638-519888 GCA_003013225.1 Phalaenopsis aphrodite
AAACCATACATTCAAATGTAATGCAATAATATCGTAATACATTAAAATATTTATGAAATTTAAACCCACATAAGAAGTTTTTAGTTCTCCAAAATTGAAATTTTAACTAATGAAATTGTAAAATATGGCTGTATGGGCGAGCTTTATCTTTGATTTTATAGAAATTAAGAGAAATGGAAAGGTTTATGGTCGAATCGAGCATACGGATTAGAAAGGATACATTTAAATCTTCTAAACTATCGATTTATAAGTTTAGAGGCATCACCATAAGCAAATTTAATGCCCCTTACTTATCTTAGAAGAATATTCTAATTGAATTTTGAGAAATGTGGTTCAGAGGGTTTGAGATAGACCCTAAACAATATTGAGTTACAAAGATCTTAATCTATATAACTATCTCATCTAAACTT
Organism: Phalaenopsis aphrodite; assembly: GCA_003013225.1. Taxonomy (NCBI): domain Eukaryota; kingdom Viridiplantae; phylum Streptophyta; class Magnoliopsida; order Asparagales; family Orchidaceae; genus Phalaenopsis; species Phalaenopsis aphrodite. Next base: position 507,049 of record NEWO01000464.1, read on the forward strand.
GTATGTTTTGTGGTGTATAAGAGTTTTGGTGACTGCTTGAGCATAATCAGCAGATTAGGCACAAGTTTGAGATTAGAGGTGCCACCTACTTACGTGATATATTCACAAACATACATAAGTCAAGGCAGAGGCCCTCTAGATTAGAAAGGAGCTATAGACTGAGTTTTATAGAGCCTAGGCCTCTCCCTTTGTTATGTTTTAAAGAGGTATTAGGTATTAGGCCAAGTAGAATCAGAAATTAAACTGTGAGAGCATGGGTAGCTCCCTACACACTTGAGACTTGGTTCTACATACTGAGCATAAAAGGAGAATGATAAGATAAACTTAATGCATAAGAATTAAATGTGTAATTATTGCTTGCCAAATTTAAACTATGTTAACATAAGCAAGTACTTGGACAACAACTTACGGCAAAGAACTACACAGTAGAACACATCAATATTAGATGAATCAATTGTAGGTTAACACTAGGTCACCAAGAGCTTACGCAAGCTGAATATTCCTTCTTATATTCTTATAATTCTTTTACAAATATACCTTGTCATTAATCACTCATATAATTTTTTTTTTCAGAATGAGTACTTGCAGCTGAGAGATGTTTAGAGCCACAGTTCAAGAGGAACTGGTAGTTCTAGTGGCCAATATTAACATTCATAGTTTAACATCTAGTGATAAGTCATAGGAAGGAAGAAGAAATGAGGAATTCATGACCTTGGATCATAGGTGCTAGTGTAAGATACACGACACTCTTTCTCTGTGAGAGCTTTACATCTATTGATGAACTAGTTAGCAGGTATTTCATGACAGTTGCTTAGCAATCAAAGCTTGAGTTAGCTCTCAGATAGAAATTTTATTAGCTTAGATGGAATGTAAAATGGAGTTGATGTGAAGTAACTCACACAAACAGGGGAAGCAATTGATCGTGGAGCAAGATGAGTTGGAGAAAAATCAGGATGAGGAGACTTACGAATCATTTAATAATTAGATTTTCAGTTATATTTATTATGATTTTCTTCATTGTGGTTTTGTATATTTAGTATTATATAGTTGTAAGACCTAATGTATGTAGATGTGATGTGATTTGTGTTTCAATTGTAAGTATAGAAATATAGATGTGTGAATTTCTTTATATTTGATTTTTTTCAACTACATGTTTCTGACAGACATCTAGCTGCTACTCTTAACTGTGATAATGAAAATGAGTTCTTCTAATGGAACTTTCAGTCAGTTTTTTCTTATGCTTCAAATTAACAGGTAATGTGGTCGAAAGTTCAATAGCTTTATGTTTAATGAATATATTCACCATTTTATCTACTAGTTTCTCCAATCCTGTTATTTCTGATAGAATAGCTTCATTGTCCTTTGGATAATTCTACAGGGAAAAATAGTTTTTGCTATAGTAAAGGTTTCACACATATGACAATTCTCACAGTTTTAGGAATACCCTTTCCAATAATTTGAATATTAAAAGAACTTGGCACAACACTACAACCTTTAAAATTGTTGTATTTAGTCAAATTCGCATCATACAATAATTTAACTCTTTTCGAAAGACGATAAAATAATGATTCATTTTGATACATATGTGCTTTGAATCGTTTCTTCTAATCATATAAACCAAAAGATAAGAATAGGAACAACATTTTGCTCAAGCAATTTATCTTATCTCAAAGGTGAGTCGTGAAAGGTTTCAAAGGCTTCTAGAGTGAATCCTATGATTTTAGATTAAATTTTGAGTCCATAAGGTCCAAGGATCCTAAATATGAACTAGGGGCGGCTTGGGTCATTGTGTTGTTTTGATCTGATATACAACATCTTCTATAATATTCAAATTCAAGGTGACAAGTGATAATGAACATGAAAGAAGAATTTATGTGAATTTAGTTTCATTATTTTTCTTTAACTTGCTATTTGTACTTATGTTCTTCAAAATTTAAACTAAATTGTTTAAATGTATGATATATCTTGAAGTGTATGTAATGGAAGGAAAAAACATGGAGCAATTATAAACTTGAATGTGTGTTGTTAGGATTGCAAAACCCCTTAATCATATCTGGAAGTGTATGTAATGGAAGGGAAAAATGTGGAGTATTTATAGAGAACTTGTTTGTTAAGAGGTTTGTTGGCGTCCAACACCATATAACTGTCGGTGATTTGGTTGTTGAGACGCGCATGCTATTGGAGACATTGCAACATATGTCGGGGAGGCCTCCGTTGATTGTGTACGAACAAAATACGAGTCCAAAGGTAGGGTAAGAAAGGGTTGAGCTAATGGAGAAATTGACTCTTCCGGGAACCAGTAACGCGTAAACCATGTCAAACCAAGACCGATCAATATCCGAACGAAACGGATTCAAACTTCTCCTAGAAAAGTTTCCAGTGCGAAAGAAAAAGAAAAAAAAGTAATTCAAAGGATAAATTTTTTTCCGTGTGAAAGCAAAACTCCTATCAGTGTGGGTCCCCGGTAGTCAGAGCAAGACCCAGATAGTATTGTTACTTCGGGGGCATCATTAATAAACAATATTTTTACTTGAGCTCATCATTCAAAATGAAAACCTTAATTTTAAATAAAATTGAAAACTTTACTATAGATGTCTCCTTTTCTATAATGATAGAAAAAAATACTATAAAATATTGTAATATGATTATAATTTTAAATAAGTAACGAAAACACGAAGTGTGTTTTACGCTTCGCAATAATCCCTAAACGTATCGATAGACAATGTGTGCCGTTACTCCGTTTGGTGCTTATGTGAATCAATGATGAAGAGAATTTAAAGGAATTTTTTGTAAACCTTAAAAATTACAAATCTACCGTAACAAATGATTTGAACAATTGGTATTCTAAAACTTGGCAAAATCTAATTGAAAATAATTAATTAACAAAACTAAATTTCCAGTAAAATCAATTTATGGTAAAGAAAGATATATTAATTTCTAATTTATTTTAAAACAAATCAAACCAAAAAACAACTCATTGAAATTACCAATTTTAAAAAAAATGAAATCAGTCATTAAAAATTTCAAACATCTCAATGAAAATTCAAAGCTCAAATTACAATTTCCAAAATTAACCAATAAAATAAATATAAGCACAAAATTTGGAAATCATTTCAAAAAATTAAAATCATTTAAAAATAAAGTAAAATTCAAAGTAAATAATAAAATTTAAAAAATTATTAGGAAATTTGAAAAATATATATATTTATATAATAAAAATTTGCAAAATAACCAAATACTCAAATTCATTAATAAATTTCATAATAGAAATAATAAAATTCAAAACAAATAATAAATTTAATATTTCCAATCTTTTCCCCTCAATTTTCCCTTTGGATGAATAAATCTATTTAAAATATTGGTGTTTGAAGCTAATGCAAACTTGGCCCTTGAGAGGTAGTTATGAATAGTTCGAGTAGCTATCTATTAAAACTTAACATGAGTGCAAAATACTCACATTCCTAGACGTTCTCACGATACAAATCCAAAAGATCTAACAAAATGTCGGGATTGAAATATCAAATAATTTTTTTTTAAAATAGTTAAAGTTAAATAATAGATTAGTTGTGATGTCACAGAGTCTTTTCAATATCTTCGACTAAATTCTACTAGCAATTTTATAATCTCATTAGTCTCTTATTCATTCAGAAGCTAACTTTTGAAAATCGGCTTGAGATTGTCTTGAATTCCTAAATTTATTTTTTTTAATTCGTTAATTGTTGCATGGATTTCAAAGTTGATTAAAAGAGAGAGCCAATGAAGAGAGAGAAAGATAAAGAGAGAGAAAGAGGGAGAGAGAGAAAACAAGAGAGAGATAAGAGGGTGAGAAATAGACTTTTTTATGTGGGAGGAGATCAAATAGGAGAGCGAGCGAATCAACGAGGGAGATCGAGCCGCGAGAAGACAAAGTAATAGAATATTTCAATAATGCAAACTTATTGTAAGTACGCTATACAATAAATTTCTACTAAAATTCATCATTAACCCTTTTATTAAAATTCAAATCATTCTAAAACTTGTCTTCAATATTCTCATGCAATTAGTTTGATGCATCAAATGATCATTGCATTTTTCAAAATAATGTATATCATTACTTTCAATAATGTTCAAAAATAAATAATTTTTTTTTTAATTTAATATTATAATATTGAATTATATTCAAGTAGAGAATAATATCTTCTTTATGAATAGTGAAATATATCCCATATGTATAATAGTTAAAAGGACATACTTTTGAATCTCCAATCGGCAACTGTCCATTATTTTACATTTTAAAGGAAATATAGTCTCTATTATTATGAAGAAGTTTCGATAAGTTTTTATATTCATTAAGTATCTGCCGGAGTTGAGTCAACTTAGCCATTTAAAGTCTAAAAAGGAGAGAAAATATCAACTTTCAACATTAGACAAACAGAGAACAAAAAAATGTTACATGCATACCATATATATCTTATAGATTTATATTTTTAGCATTGTGTTTCGTGGCCTGTTGGTAGAGCAGTCTCTTTGAAGATCGTAAGTCCCCTCAAGTCACTGGTTCGAATTCCTTGGTGGTGCAGTGTCACCTTAAGCCAGGTGACACTCGAATTATTTACATTTTTTTTTCAAATATAGAATTTAGAAATTTTGGACATAACCAAAGTTCTTCTTTTCTGATCGGTCTCTTATAATTTTCTCTTCGGTTGCACGGTTTAAGGAAGAAAATTAAGAGAGTTATGCTTTAGAAGGCATTAATAATTAAAGAAGATAAAGTTGCAATTTTAAATAAATTTCTCTTTTATCATGATTTAAGTTTTGTAGAGGTGTAATAACATATAATCTATCTTATAATTGAGATGTCATTGGTTTAGATTGTATGCTGGAAATATTATGTAGTTAATAATAAATAGGGAAACTTAGATACATACCACACAACTACTATGTATTTACATATTTAGTACCTAAGCTTTCATATTAACAATAAAAAACATTTTGGTGTCATTAACATATGCATGAAAATATGTATTTTGCTTTTAAAAAGTAAATTATAATGATATTTTTTATGTCATATTATAAATTTTAGTGTTATGCACATGTAAATATGAAAGTTTAGTTGTTAGATGTGTAAGTTATAACATTGGTGTGGGCTTTATTAAAATGCTCCAAATAAGAAAATGTCATAATAGCTACAATTTATTGTGCATAATAAAAAATTAAAATATAATTTTGCGCAAAGTATAATCTTATTTTACAGGATGATGTTATCTTCAAAAGTTAGAGAGTATTTCAAGAAAATATGGAAGCAATAAATCATGGTGAATTTCTTCCATGACTTTGATAAAAGGAACTAGAATGTGTTAATGTTGATTAAGTGTTCCTGGTCATGTAAAATGAGAGGGGACCAAATGACTAAGGACAACCAAGGAAGGCCTTTTCTGTTTTTAGTCTCAAAAAAAGAAAATTATGGCTTTTGTCCTTGCTAGAAGTCAACCAACAACTTCATAGGAGTGGTTAAGAAAAGTATTAGTCTGCCTTTGGACATCCTAATACTTGCATTGTGAGTATATACCACCATCTCTTCCCCTTATTTATTATAGAAGTGTATGTTTCCCAACCATTTTAAGTTTATTGAGCCATCCACTTAATGTACCCTTTTTTAACTCATTGTCCTATGTGTAAAATCTTTATTTTATTTAAATTAAAAACAAAAAATTAATTAATGAAATTAAAATAAATAAATCGACCAAAATTTACTTGCAGTCATTGGTGCCCATTCTCACACTATATTTCTTATCTTTAGCACAATGCTTATAAACCTTGAAAACATTCTTGTATGATAGTGTATAATTTTTTTTAAAAAAAATTTATACTAGTTCTTTTAGCTATTGAGTAATTCATGATCTAATACTTATTGTGCAATGAATATAACTCTAATATTCATTTGTAATGAATGATCAATGTTTAGATCAAAAAATTTAAAAATGTACTATTATAACTAACTTAAACTTAAAAAAATGTTACACTATTAATCTAATGAAAGTCATGTATCTTTTAAAATACCCTTAATCATCTCCATAAAAGACCAATAGAAGCCCTATTAATAGACACTGCCATTAGAATTAAAAGACAAGGAAACACTTGACCTTCCATTTGCCATATAACCTTTGCATCAACATAATCTATTATTTCTCTTTTCACGGACTTGGGTCGATCTATCAATAATCTCAAGATTGTTAATATAGAATAATTACATGAAAAAAATTATCTTGGGAATTTGACAATTAGTATCACGGGTGTTTTGCTAATTATTGGAAGTATTTATATGAGAGATCATTAAAAAGTATTAATTGTGTGAGCTTATTATCATTTACCAAGAGAGCATGAGATAAAGTTCATAAAATTTATATCCAATAAAGATCAAGACTTTGCTCTTTATAATCAATCAATTAATTTGCAATATTTATTAGATATTGAAATGAAGTCCACCTCACCATGATATGGAATGGCTAAGGTAAGAGCAAAAAGCAATGTTCTATTTCAAAGTTTAATTTGTATAGTTTTCAAAAATGATTTTAAGGAAGATGCTAAGAGGCGGTTTTTCCTTTTAAAATTTACATTTTAGAATCAATTAAAGGCATTTCAAATTGTGTGTTAACTTGGAAAATGACAACTATAAGCAAACTCCATGCAAGTAGGTTTAACCAAAGTGGAAAAATAAAAACAAAAGTTTACAACGAGCATATGGATTATCTATGGAAGTTTCATGCAATCCAACATCTACAAAAATTATTTTTTTGCATTTTTTGTGCTCGACTGGCGACTAACTCTCTTATCTTTCTTTGATTATAAGGCTTTTCAATACCCTCATACTCCTTGATATAGAATTATAAATGAATGGAATAAATGTAGTATGGCTTTGTTTGTGAAATTTTAGACTTTTCGGCTATGTCATTTGGGGAGATTTTTAGCTCTCCATTAAAAAAAAAAAAAAGTCATTGGAGCCATTATTCAAGCTTCCATACTTAAACACCATATGGTTACATTTCCTCTATCTTTGTTATAATATTAATTGGACATCCTTAATTAAAGAATGCTTTTATAATTTTAAGAATTTATTCTAATTTTAATTTGAATTTTTATTAATAAATATATCAATAACTAAAATATAATTTGAATATGTTCAAATTACTTTTCAAATGGTCTTAAAGTCATTTTTAACCTTAAGACTTAATTGAATGAATTTTATATATTCATTTGAGTCGAACAATAAAAATTGAACTAAAATGAAATAACAAGTTCTACCATCCTTATGAAAAACACATGGTATATAATGGTTCTTATACAGCTTTAGATGTTGGAATTCCCTCATAGCCTTAGATGATACAACTTTAGTATCATCTCTAACTTCATTCGGCACCAACTCCTCTTCTAATTAATGATGCATTCCATCTTTATTTTCCTCATCTACCATGTTATTTCTTAACTTCTCATGAATTTCATCATGTTCTTCCATGAATTCATTGTGAGAATTGTAAGACTCATGTCTCTAAATGAAAAGAAAAGTTACATCAATTTTCAACTTAGTTGGCCATTTGATTAGCTAACCTATTAAGGTGGCTATGATGTGTCCACACATGCATTTCCCATGCTCGAACACAGTCCACCAAAATTTATCTTTAAGAATTTGTTGTTTGAATAATCCATGATGATATAAACCTCAAACAATATACATATTTACAATATTCTATATTAAAATAATTCTTCTCAAACTAGATTAGGTCTTCAAAATTGACTCATTTCACCTCAAATTTCTATTAAATTGTGAATAATCAAAACCATTAGTAAATGCAAGAGAGCAAGATGTATGAAAATAGATAGATAGATAGAGAGAGAGAGAGAGAGAGAGAGAGATGAGCCACACAAAAGCAAGGGTAAAACAATCAAGTGTAAGAAATCCTTGAGTGACCACTATGAGCCTGTATGAAGATATCCCAAGATGGCCAATCAACTTGCATAAGAAAAAGAAGCTATAATAACCCATCAACAAATTTCACAAATGGTCTAACATTTTAATCTTACATTGATTTTTTATATCAACCCCTAATACAATATAATTCCTAAAGTAAAAAAAGAATATTTATCTCTCATATACTCAATATATTATAAAACAAACATTAAATGAACAAAACAATTTATTAAGCATATTTATGTAATTTAAAAAATTATTGAGCTCTCCTTTTCTTTACTTCAAATTTTACCCCAAATGATAATGAATTATCCAATACTTAACACATCAATTATTATTGATCATGGCTTCATGAAGTCCATAATATACCTTTAAAAATGATTATCATAAAATATTTTCATCATTTTAATTACATAATGATTAAACTAATTTATTATAATTCTCTTTAATAATTTCATATGATTTATGTAAACAAAACATCAACATATAATATTTAATTTTTTTTTTAAATTACTAATAACTATTTTAGAATGTACATGAGAGCTCACCACGAAGTCATGATTATAAAAACTTAAAAATAAATTAAGAAGCATTAAGCTTGATCTATCTTGTTTTAAAGTGGGAAAGGAAAACCAAATCTTAGACTTATATATTTCAATCATTAAAGAATAATCTATGGGATTTTTAAAGTTTACAGAAATATAAATTTCCTTGCATAGCATAAATTCATCTTAACTATAATGGAAACTCCTCCTGTGTTGCCATGATTAATAAGTGAGAAAAATCCAATATGATTTTATCCAATACAAATGATGAAAAAAAACAAAATATTTCATGAAAATGGAATAGATGGAGAGTTAGTACACATAATTTCTAAAGTAATTCATCTAGCTATCAACTCAACTCCTCTCCATCGTTTATTCTCCACATTTTGGTTTAAAATTGGCCTAAAATGCTCACATAGAGCTCAACTGAGTACTACTTTACTTACTTTTCCTTAGCTCTTACATCACTCATCTTTCTCACTCATGCTCTCTTTATTTCTCACTTGCCCTAAATATATCAAAATGTGATTTAAAAGAAAAGTGTGAGGTTGTTTGAGGCAATCAAGTGGGGTTGATCCAGTTTGGGAAGGAGTGGATTAAATACAAGATATTTCAATATTATCAAAGTCACTTAAAAAAAAAATATGTAAGTCATTCTAAGATAAAATCAAAAAGGAAGAAAAGGGAAGAAGATTTACAAGTTTTCCCATTTATTAGAAGTTGGTACAGACATTTTTACTATGAATTTAAACACAAAATTTATTGAAGGATGGAATTCTCTAGATATGCCCATGTTCATGAGACTATTTTCTACCTTTACTTTTTCAAAATGATTTCCACCTTATTTGCAATATTTCCTTCAAATTGGTTTAATAGTACTAAATTATATTCATTTTTTCTTTTGGAAAATTGGATTTTTAAAGAAAAAAAAAATAGTGAGAGCTTTTGATAAGAGGCATTATGAACTAGACCTTCTATCTTAGTATCTCGTTCAAGTATCTTTAAGGGACGCACAGGTGGTAAATCACTTAGATTGAATGGTTATCATTGAAAATTTTGTCATATATCACTTAATATAAAAATGATTATCTATAAAGTATCAATACTTTTAATGTTAAGGATACTCAAAATTTCTTCCTTAATGAATAAGGGAATCAGATGTTCATGCAAATTTAGCCATGTCTTAGGAAGTCCCATCTCATTTTAGCATAAAGAAACTAAGATCCAATTCATCTTAAAATCCTTAAGAAACATATACAAAGGCTTTCTTTTACTTTATATCCAATTCATCTTAAAATCCTTACGAAACATATACAAAGGCTTTCTTTTACTTTATAGGATCTTCATCTATAGGAATCAATGGTAAATTCATAAAAATAGGCAATCTCAATTAAATTTACTCTCATAAGGGAAGATAATCAAACCTATGACAATCTGCACTACCGTCAAATGAAAATATGGTCACATATGTCATGGGTCTTTGAAATCTAAATTTGCTTGAGATTATAAGAAAATGTTAAACTAATGCATATTGTTGTCTCATAAATCATGTTATACCTTGGTGGAGATGTCATGCTCTATTAGATTACTTAAGTATTAGATCCATCACTTCTTTAAGGAAGTTAAAATATGATAAAGATACAGTTAATGTGGCATTGGTGATGTATAGTGGATGCAATGTCGTTAAGTGAAGCCATGCCAATTTTCTTCCTAAAAATAATTTATTACAAGCTACTTTATTTGGCTTATGTAAACTCAAATTGGCTATAATGATCTATGAAGGAAGGCTTCAAAAAATTGCTCACCACATTCATGGGCCTATTTCTAATCTCCACAACTCATGTAGTATAGATGGAGAAATACAACTAAATTATTTTTGCATTATATTTGAAAAAAAATTCAATTAAGAACAAATTAGTTTTAAGTATGTTATTCAAAATTTTTTTATGTTCGGGTTTAAGACTATCTAAATTGTAGAACTCAAAATAAATATTTTTAGGAGATGAATATAATAAAATAAAAATTTTCTTGATCCAAGTTCAAATTATCTTAAACCTGGCACTCAAACTAATGATTAAAAAATCTTACAACCCTATTTGAAAGACTAAATAATCTTGAAATCTTTCATATTTATAATTAAAATTAACACTTGATTAAATAAACTCAATAAGCATAATAGCACTCAAATTTAATGTCATTAAGGAGTAAACTACCTACAAAATCTTACATAATCAAGGAAATTAACCAAGGTTGCAATTTTAATTGTTCATTGGAAATTTTATTAAAATAACCAAAATTCTGCTTTAAAAAATTATAAATATTATAAATGGGATGCCTTGACTTAGAGGGCTCATAAATTTGACGAATTCTGAAGTTTTATCCAATGTTATATAAATAATCACTATTAAGGATAACCATCACATAATTATCATAATGTAACCACATTTCTATATTATTATCACTGTATCAATTCTTCATATTTAAATTTCTGATAGCCTTATTTTCAATCATCTCCATTAAGGTTGATTGCATGTTATTTTGGCCAAAATTGATGCTTGCTTACAACAAAAAGGTCATTACTTATCATCTCTAATAAAGATAATACACATCATCAACACTAATGCTAATACCAATTAAGTCTAATAAGATTATAGCTCAATGAGACTAATAATGTCACCATCTATCATAGCTAAGTAGGTTAATCTACATAATTAACACCAACACTAAATTCTATTGATGCCAACATGTTCTTTGCCTACCATCACTAATAATGTTGATTCTATTATTACTAAGAAGTTGACGAATATCATCAACACAAGAACTCATACTATTAAAGCCAGCAAGCTTATCAACTATTTTCATCACATGTTAACATATGTTGATTCCAATAAAGGCTTCCTATTTCATCATGAAGATCATTGATGAATGCAAATGCATATAAATTCATCTCCCACCAATATAAATAAGGTTCATGCTCTCTATTATCAATAATGTTATTGATTATCATCACTAGTAAGGCCATCACATGTTGTTAACACTAATGACGGTGCTCATTGATGCCAAAGTTCATCTTCATTATTACTAACAATACCAACCATTATTAATATGATTGATGCACCTCATCAGCATTAATATTGATTTTTAACAATGCCAATATGGTCATCACCCATCTTCTTCAACAATGTCAATGCTTGTTGTGACGAATAAGACCAACTCATGTCATTAATACTAATATTAATACACAATAATATCAATAAGGTCATGGCCTATTATCACTAATAGTATTTTTACCCACTATTACTAACAAGGTTAATGCACACTATTAACATCAATGTTAATACACCATTGCTAATAAACACCAACAATAACAAATAATGTTGATGCTCATCATCATCAAAAAAAGCCAATACAATATTAATACTTATATTGATGCAAGCTATTACCAACAATATCAACATTAAAACTTATATTCACTTTTTTCCTTATCTTCTTTCTCATAATGATCAATCAGATCACTTATAGCATCCATAGTTTGCCGAGACATTTTCTACTTTTTCCATCAAATTCTTTTTTTCACAATTCTTATTAGTATATTATCTAATGCCTTTTTAAATTATGAGAAAAGACATATTTTGTAATTTATGACTTATATTAGTACTCAAATTCGCTAGGCCTCGTACTTTTTCTCTTCATATATTTAATACATAAACAATCTCACATCTTTTACAAACTTCTTTCAGCTTACCTTATTTTTCGATGTCAATACTTTTTTATAAAATTAAGATGATAAGCTCTCTAGTATTGCAAATTTTATGGCATACAATGACTATGAATGCACCATTAAAGAAAACTCTTAGAAATATATTGATTGGAGATTCTTAAAGCCTCTCCCATGCTATAATAAATACATTAAAAAAATTCATTTTTTCTACCAATCAATTGCTTTAACAAGCACATGGTTTAGGAAATTCTGAACAAAACATAATATGGGACCTTTTTTTAAATAAATAATATTAAGAATTAAAAGAATGAAAAATCTTTTGAGATGTCTATAAATATGGAGGCATTTTAAAGAAAACTTTCATCAATTTAAACAAGTCTATGGGCTAAATCATTAACCTTAATAGAAGTAGTCCTAGAGCGCACTTAATTGCAACATAGTGGTTGAGAGTTTAGTTTCTCCTCGCGGTTGCAGGTCTGAGTCTTGCATATTGCCCTTTGGACTCAATTTTCCCCAAAAAATAAATAAATAAAATAAAATATGGCTTATATGTTTTTAATTAGAATTGAAAATTATAATTTCTGACTCCAAATTCGATCAGGAAAATCACCAGATGCAAAAACATCATA
>NEWO01000464.1:520133-542699 GCA_003013225.1 Phalaenopsis aphrodite
TATATATATATATATATATATATATATATATATCCATTCCACCCTCTCACTGATGAATTACTAACCCCACACTCTCTGTGAGATGTTTAGTAATTGATGTGTCATCAACAAATTTTTATTATTCTATTCGATGTTCAATGCATGACATAAATTTTGATATAATTTTTTAAGTAAGGAATGTTCAAACTTCAATTTAATATCATTCACTCAGACTTTGGCAAACTTATAGTCAAACTGGCTGACTCAACGAGATGGACTCAATGACACTAAAATTGAGAAAATTCAAGTCAAATCAAGATCAGACCAAGCTATTAAACCACTTTTAGAAACTTCAAGTGGTTAATTTGAAGGTCAAACGAATTCCACATCAGACAAGCTTATAATCAAATCGAGCATCTCGACAAAACGAATCCAAAGAACCCAAAATCACTTAATTCTAACATTTTTAAGGCTCTCAAATATCCATAAAATTTTGTTCAATTGAGAGTAACTTTCTAGGTCGTCCGATGAAGTAGCCTGAATTCTTTTCTTATAAATAGAACCATACATGTTTTATTAAGAAGGATCTTGATCGTGAACCGGGGGAAGAGCGAAGATTTGAGGAGAAGTTGAGGTCCAGTGTTCTGCATTGATGGTCCAATGAATGCCACCCACTCATCGCCAACAACCATAAACCATCGCTCGTCAGTCATTGTCAACCAATATTGGATGGCCCTACATAGTGCAACAAAAGCCCCTTACGAAGTCATGATGTACACTACTGACTAACAAAGCAACGTGCAAAGTAAAAACCAATCTTATGGAGTTACGAAGCATCATACTGAGCAATTTACCCCAAAATCGGTGTAACAATGCATCCTGAAGATAGTGTAACAATGCCTCAAAGAGAGTGCAACAAGCACCGACCAGATAGTGGAACAATGTATCCTATAGATAGTGTAACAACACACCCTGAATATGGTGTGATGATTCGTTTCGCACATGGTGTAAAAACACATACGACAAAATACAAAAATGTCTTTCGAAGATGGTGTAACAATACACTTCGCAATAATTGCGTACAACTACAATACTCAGGATATAATAACCTTCTCTGAACTAATAAATCTCTCTCATTGCAGTCACCACTATGGCTTATGTGACCACCTACAACATATATGATTCATAGCTCTTGTAGCTCCCAATTCTCACTTTTATAGCCTATGAATGTTATCATAGTTCTTGCAGGTCCCAACTCTTATGGACGTTATTACAGCTCATGCAGCACCCAAATCCATCTACAGTCTACCTCTCAACCCTGGCCTCGGTGGCCTACGGACGTTATCATAACTCATGCAACAATCAACTTTGTCCCTTTTGTGTCCCACGGATAATATTACAACTCCCCGCTATAACTTATGTGACCAACTAAGGCCTAAGCAACTCAGAGCTCATGTATCTCCCAACTTCATTCTCTGTGGACTATGGACGTTATTGCAACTTTCTACTACAACCTTTATGGCTAACCAATACTTCTTAAGCAACCATCTACAGCCCACATGACCAACTACTACCATGAATTTCAACTGTGGCCTCTATGAAAAGTTGGCCCTACAAACCACCATCCACAGCATTAACTTTGAATTACTGCCTCCATAGTAAGTGATTGTGGTCATCGCGGCCCATTATGGCTATTATTACTGAAATATTATAGTACATCAGCTTTGTAATTTTAGCTTTCATAATTTTGGAGATGGTTAGATCTATGCACTATACAATTATATAGTGGATTAGTTTAGCTAGGTTAGGCCATGTGATTTTTTCCTCTTTTCAGAGTATTCAATGTAAAAGTTCTAGTATCTTTATCTATTTCTTTAATTACTTAAGCGTGTAATGGATTTTTGTGCAATGCTAATATAATAAATAATCACTCTACCATCACAAATCTTTCGATACGCATCACTAATGACTTGAAGTGATTTAAGGAACCATTTAAATTGGATTTAATTTGATTCCTATCAAAAATGGCCACAATGAAAATTTTAAATCCCCCCCCGAATTAAATAAAGCCATGCGTTAGTTGGATTAAGCTCAAATGGCCAATCGACAATTCTTCATCAAATTCTAACGTGGCTCCTCTTTATTTTTTCGTCGTGGTTTGCGCATTCAGACAGTTATCCTACTCACCCTTCGATGCTTCTCCGCCCAAAAAAGTCAAGAGCGGGGGAAGAAGAGTGCGCTCCAGTTTTAATTTCACAGTTAAATTAATAATTAGTGTTAATTAATTAATAGTATAATTTCTTAATTAAATTACTATGAACTACAATCGCTTCGATTAGGTAATTAATCATATATTTTATTTAATTTATTGGTTTTTAATTAATAATTTATCATTTAAATGTAATTTAGCTAAGCATTGATTAGTTTAGTAAATAAATAATTAAATATTAATTAATGAATATTTATAAATTTAATTACTAATTAATTAGTTAATAAAAATTTAATTGATGGTTAATTATTTTTATAAATAACTAATTAATTATTAAGCTAAAGCAAATTATTTGGGAAGATCGATCGACTTTCTTTTAGAAGGAGGTTGGAGCCAAACATCAATATTATTTAATCCTAATTTGTTCGTGAATCACACCCAATAAGATGGTGTGTAAGGATAGAGAGAGAGATAAAGAGAGAGAGAGCGAGCGACCAAGAGAGAAGAGAGAACAATAATGAACAGTAATGTGTGTGTATTTTCACGAAATGATCTTTCTATTTATAGGAGAGGGTAAAATGATAATATTACATTTTTTGCCCATACTTTAAAGGGATTCATTTTATGATATTTTGGCATTTTACATGTATGAGATTATCGTCTGGTTTCTCTCTGGCTCAACTGACTAAGCTTAATTGACTTCAGGTCTGTAGAATTAGACCGATTTGCAGGATTGGTTCTGTTGGTTAAGCCTGTTTGGCATGAGTCAATCGACTGATCAGTCTGGTTATCAATTCTTGATAACTAGTAAGGGACCTATGGGCACCTATAGGATAGTTGGTGATACTAAGGAGTTAGATCTTCTTTTAGACCAGCTTTCTTGTGAAAGTTAGCTTAAATACCTTTTGTCTCATTTCTGGTTGAGTGTCACATTCATGTGTCCTCTGGCGTCTTTAGCCCATATCGTGGTTCGATTAATTTGGCCTTGTTAGTATGGTCTTCGAAACTTCACTTGGTCGGCTTATTTAGACTTCATGATCTTTTGTCAGTGGGCTCTTCTTCATTATACTCTTTTCTTCTAAACTATTAGGTCTCCTTATGATCAGTGCTGACATTTTTTTTATGTAATTATTTTAGTTCACTGGTTCTATTCTTGAAATTAATGTAGTGATAAAAATAACATAATTTATTGTAATAGTAGTTCGCATTTATGATTAATTAATGATTCAATAATTGAACTCTCTTGATTCTGTACATTTGATTCCTTTTTTGCTATGTGAATCCTATTGCTTGAATTCGTCAGCTTCTTGGTGTTATGATAGAGAACGTGTAAAACCCTTATGGTGACATCTCCAATAAAGATTTGATATGTTTTGCCTTTGGAAAATTGTAAGGATGGGATTGTCTGGAAGGTGAAAGGAAGAAGATAGTTGTCATTAAGAAGAGAAAGCGGTTGCAACTATGTTGGTTAATCAGGTGAGGTTGTTTGATTCACTCTTCAATCCTAAGTAGGAGAACGTCCAACAGACCAGCCCAACCATTGATCCGAGAATCCAACCTTCTGATGTGGCACAAAACTCACCAATCAAACGGGTTGTATAGGAAGTTATTGATGTTTTGTCATTGTACAGTGAGCGTGCACTGTAGATTACAATGACTGAGTTAGATTGATACCTAAGCATGAGGTGCCTCAGTCTTATTTGTTCGATTTTTTTAATTTTTTCTAAAGTTTTTTTTTTCTATACGTTATCTTTTGGTGTCTATAACTCTATTTTGAGAGGCTTGGGCAAGGATCCAGCTCTGGATGGCATCGGCGAGAATCTGACCAAGGTGACAATGATAGCGAAACAAGCACTAGCAAGGGAAGATGACTCTGGAGTGAGGATAGTGGGGTTGATTACCCGGATGATCCTCCTTAAACCTGCAGGGAAGTAGCTAATGAGCCAATGTCGAATTTGAGGAGATGTAACGATCCAGATGGATAGATTACGTTGAAGGAAGAACTGTTAACTTAAGATATGTAGCCTTCTTAGTTGAATCAGCAGAGCCACAAAAACCAAACCAACAAGGCCAAAACCAACCGATTCATGAGACATGTCAAAGATGACCACAGGATGCAAGAAACAAGTCACTTAACTAGAAACGAGACAAAATAGTATATGAGTCTACTACTACAAGAAAACTAATTTGAGGGAAGATCCAGTTCATCAGTATCTCCAACCATCCCGGGGATGCCCAGAGGCCTCATACCAGTTATCAAGGATCAACAATCACACTAAATCAAATGATCCAACCAGACTAAGCCAATCAAGCTCAGTCGACTGAGCTGATCCTATTGTTCAGTAGCAAATTAAGCTTAGCTGGCAGAGTCAGAGAGCGACTAGATGACAACTTCATACATGTAAAATACAAGACATCCCTCAATACATACCTATTTAAAGCAGGGGAAAATGTAATATCATCATTATACCCTCTCCCATATAAATAGGGAGAACATTTTGTGAATAAACACATGCGCGCGCGCGCACGCCCACACATTATTGTTCACTTCCACCTCCTACCTCCCTCTCTATTTCTACTTACACACTTTTTCTTGGTTGTAATTCATAGATAAATTATGAAAAAAAATCCAAATGCCATAGTTCTTGCTCATGACAATTAATTCAACCAACCCCCATCACAAGGAAGACCAAAACCTCAAATTAAGCAATAATGAATACTTGCTTCCGCTTGTAATTTTGATGATTGTAAAATGGTTTCTAGCTTATTCTGTAGATGTAAATCAAAGCGCAAGAAGTAAAATTGTGATCTTCTAAAGTCCTAAAGGAGGGGGTCTTATGTACTCTAATTGGACCATCACAAATATATATATATATATATATATATATATATATATATATATATTCAAAAATTTTGAATTTTTTGTTAAGATTTGTTTTAATGATATCTCAAATTAAAACAATTAAATTTTGAAACAATAGAAATGAAAACTAAAATAGAGGAGTAAATACTTATATTTTCTCAAATAATTTTTCTTAATTTTGCTAATTTAAATTTTAAATTTTATATAAAAATGGCATCTTGAAATTATATATTTTATTTATAGCCATTTCAAAGCCTTTACAAATTACAAGCACTTTAGAGGCCTAAGAAAATACTTTTGTCATTATTTTTAACGAAATATGCACTCAATATCCACCGCAATAAATCACATTAATGCTAATAATATTTCATTATGGAACTAATAGTCTATATGGTTTTACACTAGAGATTTTCCTTTTTTCTTATTTCCTTTTGAATACTTGGCACAAACGGCTATTAATAATCCAATCTTTGTCCATCCTCTTCAGCCTATCATCATTTTATGCCAGCTTTATATTTGATCATTATGTCATCTTGAAATTATTATAATGATTGCTATTGGCTTTGCTTTGCTTTCATTAAAAAAGCATAAATACATTATAAAATTGCATACAATCATCACCATCTCTCTATAATAGTAAGGAATGGCCTATGCTCCAAAACCCTTTTCCAAATTATATGAAGTTTGGATTTGTGGAATGCATCAACTGTGTTGTGCTTGTTTTTTTGGGGGTTATCTTTCATCAATACATCAATCTTGGCTCGTTGTATTAAAATTGCTTGAAAATTGATTCGAATCGAGATCGATTTAAAATAAATCTGCTGAGCTACGAGCCAAAAATTTGGATCGAATTTTTTTCAAGCTAAGTTCGGATTGTTAACAGTTTTAGTGTCGTTAGGACTGTGAATTTAATGAATTTAGCTTGAAGATCGTTAATCGATTGAAATTTGATTTGAATGTTGGCTCGGATTCATATCAGATCGAAGTGAGCGAGCAGAGCAACGAGCCAAAATTTTGGATCGAACTTTTTCAGAGCCGATTTTGAGACAGACCCCAGCTCGGCTCGAGATCAAATCATTAATAGCTCTAATGCCAAATATATATTCTATGCATTTTCTCTAATAATTTAATTTTTTTTAAAATTGTGTTCTTATCTTCTTCCATTTTTTTTTTCAGTTCTATGGAAAGATAAACATTTATATATATATATATATATATATATATATATATATATGAGAATACATTTTCATTAAATAAATAAGTAAATTATTAAATATGTTAATTCCCATCTACCATACATCAAAATCTGTTATATACATAGCAAGAAGCTACAGAAACGTCTCTAAAATTTATAACGATCAAAGAGTATTATCATACATAAAAAGAAATTGGGAAAAAAATGAAAAGAAATTAAAAAAATGCTTCTTAGCATCGATTAAATCAAAAAAAGAATCTCTTTTACATTGACTAAATGCATCATTGCAGAATAAAAGATAAAAGAGATCGCACCAACTTTTATTTATAGGGGAGATGATACAATGATAATATTACATTTTTTCTCGTACTTTAAAGAGATTTGTGTTATGATATTTTTGGTATTTTACTTGTATGAGCTTATCGTTTGATTGCTTTCAGGCTCAACCAGTCAAGCTTAATTGACTTCAAGTTGGTAGGATTGGCTCAGTCATTAGGATTGGCTCGGTCAATTAAGCTTAGTAAGCATAAGTCGATCGGCTGATCTATTTTTGCTGTCAAGCCTTGATAAACTAGTGAAGGACTTATGAGCATCCACAAGATGGTCGCAGATGCCAATGAGTTGGATCTTCTCTTAGAACAACTCTCTTATGATAGCTAGCTCGAATACCTTTTTGTCTCATTTATGGTTGCGTGTCTCATTCTTGTATCCTATGTCGTTTTTAGCCTGTATCGTGGTTCCATTGATTTTGTCCTTATTGTTTTGGTCTTCATAACTTCCGCTCGATCGGAGTATGTAGACTTTATGATCTTTTGCCAGTGGGTCATTCTTCATTGTACTCTTTTCTTCTAAGCTGTTAGGTCTCCTCAAGAACAACTTTGACATATTTTTTATGTACATACTTTAGTTCCCTGATTTTATCCTTGAAATTAAACATAATGATAATAATAAGAGAATTTACTGTAATAGTAGACTCATTTATGATTAATCAATGATTCAATAATTAAACTCTCTTAATTCTGGACATTTGATTTTGCACAATGAGACTCCATTTCGTTCCTTATTTGCTATATGAATTTCATCGCTTTAATTGGTTCTCTTTCGAGTGTTATGATTGAGAAAGTGTAAAATCCCTACGATGACTTCCCCAATAAAGATCTAAATTATTTTGCCTTTGAAAAACTGTATGGACGGGACTATCTGGAAGGTGAAAGGAAGTTGTCATTAAGAGGAGAAAGCAGCTGCAATTATGCTGGTTGCTCAGGTTGGGCAAGCAGAAGAACGTCCAGCCGATCGGCCCATTCATCAATCTGAGAATCCAATCTTCTAAACATTTTCTCCAATAATTCAAAATTTTTAAATGTGTTCTTATCTTCTTCCATTTTTGTTTTCCAGTTTTATGAAAAGATAAACATTCATGATTTCAAGTTTAGACAACCCAGCTTTTAGCCTTCAAAATTTTTAGCCAAAAAAAATCTATGCATGCAATTATGTGTGTGTGTGTGTCAAAAATATATGAAAATTGCTTACGCATATACATAGAAAAAAAATGTGCCCTCCCACAAATATATCAGATCAGTAGCTCAAAAATATAATCTAGCACCAAATTTTATGAGTAGTAATCTTTGCAATGCTTGTATGTTGCTACTATAGTTGCAGAGAGCACGACATATACATAACTTTTTATGAAAATTGCATACGAACATAAATGTTTCCTATATTTTGATCTTGCATTCTATGTCATTTTTAACTATATTTACACAATTAGATAAAAATAAAAAAAATATAGGAATTTGGAGTTTCATTTTGAAATATATCTATTTATGTGTAGGGGTGTAAACAAACCTAACACGAACGAACAAAGCTTGTGTTCGTGTTCGGTTCATTTGAAATTTAGTTTGTTTGAAATAAGTTTGTATTCGAAATTATTCGTGAAGTCACTGTTCGTGTTCGTTTCTTAACGAACGAGCCGAACACAAGCTGAAGACGAGTTGTTTGCGAACGACGAGCAAGTTTGACATCCTTAATATTAATATATATATAAATAATATATTATATTAATTATATAACTTGTATTATATAAATATATAATATCTATATTAGTATATTACTAATATATTATATTAATATTAATAATATTATTAATTTATTATATATTATAATTTATAAAATTTAATTTTTTAAAATATCATAAATTTTTTTATATTTTAAATTATTGTATATTTCAAACCATAATGATTCGAACACGAACGACCGTGTCACTGTTCGTGTAACTAAACAAACGAAAAAAATTTGTTCGCGTTCGTCTCGTTTACTTATTGAACGAATCGAACACGAACTCATTAACGAACCGAACACGAACTGTTCGCGAACAACGAGCCTATTTATGTGAATCTCACGCATGTAATTGTCTCAACTCTCAATTTTCTTTTTATCAAAAATACTTTTAATTAAAATTTATTTTGACTGCAGCAAAAAACTACATATTTACTTAATTTTTTTCGTTTAGGGTTTGGTCTCAGCCCGGCGTTACATCTAGTGGTCCCCACCCCACTGTCACGCGGATTTGGTCTCAGCCCGGCGGTTTTGGGCGGATCCCATCCCCTATTTCCCATAAAATTTTTTTTGAAACGGAAACCGCTACGATTCCGGAAACAAATCAAATCGCCCCTACAATAATCGTTATTTACAATGCGCCCACCACCAAATTGGTATTTTCGTAATTTTAAACAAAAAATGAGAGCTTTTTAGTAATATAACAGAAATATTAAATAATGATCAAGGACCTCTTCCTCTTCTCCCTTCCCCCTCGCTCCCAGCCCGAATTCCTCTCCTTGCATCTTCCCTCTCCTCTCCCGACGAAGCAATTCATCACCTTCTTCATCCAAGATCATATATTGTTGGAGAAATTGTTTGTCTGTTCATCTTCAATCTGAAGCCGTTTCAATGGTGCGATCTCTTTTATCTTTTATTCTACTTATCCGCAACCCTGATGTTGCTGTTTTTGAGTGCGAATGATGCATTTAGGCGCTGTAAAAGAGATTCTTTGTTTGATTTAATGGATGCTGAAAGCAATTTTTTTAATTTCTTTTGATTTTTTTTCCAATTTCTTTGATCGTTATAAATTTTAGAGAAGTTTCTGTAGTTTCTTGTGACGTTTGTAACAGATTTTGATGTATGGTAGATGGGAATCAACATATTTAATGATTTGTTTATTGAATTAATGAAAATGTATTCTCATATTCTTCCCCCCTTCTTTCTCCCCCTTTTCCCCTCTTGTCTGTGCATTTATTGATTGCTGAATTTTTTTTTATTCGATTGAAATTCGCTCTATTTCTTTCCCTCATAAGCTTGGATTTTCTTTCTTTTTTAGGAAATCGGTTTAAATTGATGATTTCTTGAATATGTATCTGATTTCTTTTCTTATATGTCCCTCTGAAAGCTCATGAATTTACCTTATTTTTTGGAATACTTTTAGGGGAAGCCATGTTGGGTCTACTTGATTCCTTCATCTATGTATCATTGATAAAAAAATTTCCCCCGCTGCTTATGATGCTATGTGGAGGACCTTTTGTCTTGAAATTTACTTTTTTATAATTGTGCAACTCTGCCATTAATTCAAACCTTTGCTAACAAATTGGTATGTTGTTCAAAGATAACTTTCGGATTATTAGGTTTTACCTGTTGATGAGAATTCCATTGGTCAGAATGATTTACAGTGGCACGCTGAAAAAAAAAGTTTTTTTTTTTTTTTCCTATCGTGTAGAACACTTAATCCGAATAATTCGTTAATTGATGCGTCATGGTAATGTTGATGTATTGTGGTTTTTTTTTAAGAAAGAATTATTTAGCTGTTTGAAAAAGATTTTGGTTTGCCCTTTGTTGTTTTCTCCGTTATGGTTCTTCTTTGAAGGCTAATGAATAGTTTTTAGGGCTATCTCAGTTAATTCTGCAGTTTTTTATACATCCTTGATTAATGGCCAGGTTTCAACGTTAAACAGGGATTATCAATGAGTAGTTTTCTTAAAAAAAATTTTTTATTTTTTTAATTTTTTTTTGCCATTAAGAGAAGATTGACTTTCAATTTCTTTGTTTGCTTTCGATCCAATGTAGAATTTTCTTGTCTTACCTTCCTTTTTTTTTTTCCTTACGAACTTTGATGATTGCCTTACCATTTGCTGAGAGCTTTTATGTTTAGCTACTTGGCTTGCACAGTATTTTACCAGTAAAATTCTCTTGGGGCATTTGCGTACCTACCAACCAATTTCTATGTGTTTACATAATAACTACTAAATTTTACTTTTTACATGTATACCACCCAAATCTTTCACATCACACCAAGGTTTTCAGTATTTTTAACTGAAATATACCTTTACATGCAGAGGAATGGTAGCATATATATAAAAAATTGAATTTCTGGCATTAGATATGTAAATACATAGGAATTAAGTGGGTATGTACATAAAATTTGCAATTCTATTTGTAGTTTTTGGAGTTTATTTTCAAACGGTTACAAAGCAAGTCTTCTTATTTGCAGCTCATTCCACTTGTTAGTTTCAGAAGTAAGGTAGGTTTTTCGGTGAATGGACTTAAAGAATACAATCACTAGCCTCTTGGGATCTCAGCTTTCAGAAAGCTTAATCTCCACATCTCTGCTGCTAGAAGTTTTGGCGATTGAAGTCCTTGCTTGCAGATGATTCTGGTTTCCTGTGGTGATCAAATTCTACTGTATCCATGGAAAGGTTGGTTAGTTTCTAGTTCATGATTAGTGGACGCTTAAGTGGACAGATATAACTGTAGTTTCGTGCTTAAATGCTCTGCAGATACAGAATTTTAACGGAGATTGGGGATGGAACATGTGGAAATGTTTACAAGGCTCTTAATTTGCAGTATAATGAGATTGTAAGTATCCAGCTTCTAATTAAATTACATTTTATAATGCATGTTGTATGAATCACTATTTAAATATCTGTAGTGAAAGCATAAATGATACTTTCTTCATTTGACAAACTTATTCGGGGAAAAAAAGGTTCACTGATGTCATCTTAAATGATTTTCAGGTTGCAGTTAAGAAAATGAAAAGAAAGTTTTACTATTGGGAAGAGTGTTTGAATCTCAGAGAAGTTAAGGTATGTCTCTTTTCTCTACTATGGGCTGTCTGCCATGTTTTATTATTTTTTCATGTTGCGTACATTGTTAATTCCTGCTTCTCCAGTTGCTGCAAAGGCTGAACCACCCCAATATTGTCAAACTAAAGGAAATTGTCAAGGAGAATTATGAGCTTTTCCTTATTTTTGAGCACATGGTAAGGAGTTGGTTCTTTAACTTAACTTTAAGTATGAATTACAAACAGAGTAATATTTGCTGTAGGCCCGTGAGATTTTACTGTTTTCTTAATGTAAAAATTATGTACAGGATCATTGTATGAAGTATCTCTATCATTATTTAATGGCGACTGTAATAGCATATTCATTTGTTCGTTCTTTGTTTGGCAAAGAAACATTCAAAGCCTGATTGCCACTAAATTTGATATGATGGGTTATTGTGAACTCTTTATTAACTACAAGAATTTTGTTTCTAGGATTGCAATCTTTATCAAATCATGAGAGATCGGCAAAGTCCTTTTTCAGAGTTGGAGATACGCTCATTAATGTCTCAAGTTTTGCAAGGGCTTGCCTATATGCACAGAAATGGCTACTTTCATAGGGATTTGAAGCCTGGTTAGTTAGTTTTTTACACTCATCTATGGTTGTTTTTTAGGTATAATGCTGTATATTTTTTATATTTTATCCATTTGGGTATGTTTCTGTTATTTAGAGAATTTGTTGGTGAAAGATGACATTATCAAGATTGCTGATTTTGGACTTTCAAGAGAAATAATGTCACACGCTCCTTATACTGATTATGTTTCTACTAGATGGTATGTTTCATTGGCCCTCCTAACTTTAATCCTCGTCTGGCTTATGCTATTTCCTAAGTCATGGTTAAATATTGCATAACAAGGTATCGGGCTCCAGAAGTTTTGCTTCAATCTTCAGCCTACTCGCCTGCAATAGGTATGCTCTATCAACCTTTCCATTAGTCTATCACTGCATCCACTTAAAAATTTTGTTCAATATTGTTAAAATCTTTCCTGTACATTTAATTGACGTCAATAAAACCGCGCTGTAATTTAAAAAGGTAGTCTTTCAAGTTGGTTTGAAAAACCTGTATTGAAAGTTGCTGTCTCTAATTTTTGTTCTATGTTGTGAAGTTTTTGGCAAAAGTTAGGTTTCTTATCTTTTTTCTACTTATATTGTAATTTTCATCATCAAAATTGTTCTTTTTATTGAACTTAGCCATCATATTTGCCTCATAAAGATTCAATTACTATAATATCTATGCACAAGTTTCTTATATTGTTTTCTATTTGCATAAGTTTCTTATTCTTTGGTAGCAAGCTGTAAACATGCTATAGATTTCACGGAGTGATGAAAACTCAACAAGTTTGTTCTGAAAATTTATTTATGCAATATAGGGCCTTATGTAGGTATTTCATTATCGCTTTTGCTAACATGAAGAATAATTCTAGACATGTGGGCTGTTGGTGCAATTTTGGCGGAGCTCTTCTCACTATATCCACTTTTCCCGGGTCAAAGGTATTTTTTATTTTAATTAATTTATTTAATGGTAAAACATCAAAATCCTCTCTTTTCTCCGCCGAAAAAAAAAACAATGTTAGCATTAAATAAGCCACTTTTTATTTTGTTTGTTAGTTAGTGTTTCTCATAATGATTTGGCACGGTTTTTTCGTGGCTTTAAAATTTGTTTAAAATTAAAATATGGTATTCAAATTCAAAAAAATTGTATAAAATCTAGACATTTTCCCCTTCAAATATTAATTTAACCGACTTTGGAATTTTTTTTTTCAGTGAAACAGATCAAATATACAAGATATGCAATGTGCTTGGGACCCCAGATGTCAGCATATGGCCAGAGGGGATGGAATTATCTCGAGCCATTGGTTTCAATTTCTTTCAGGTAGATTATTTTACCCAGAGGATCATCCAGCTCCAATGATTTTATAGCTTCCATAACCTTCTCTTCTGCAATATTCAAGGCTCCACCAGCTAATCTCTCCGGCATCATCCCAAATGCTAGCCTGGAAGCAATTGATTTAATCCAGGTATTTGTGGTAGATCCCTTTTCTTTATTTACTACATGGCATTCTCTATGTATTTAGTTTCTACTGATACCACCAAGTCTTTTGTAATTGAATTTATTTAAACAGAAACTCTGCTCCTGGAATCCCCAGAACAGGCTAACTGCAGAGCAGTCATTGCAACATCCCTTTTTTCATGTAACTCCTTAACCTTTTTTTAAATAAAATTTAATTATCTTAAAATATTAATTGGTTACAGCTCCCTCAAAATTGGAACTTTGTTCAGGTGGGTACATGGGTTCCATGCCCCCTCCAGGATCTTCCTCCTGTGAACACAAATCAAACTGGTGAGCTGCTGATTACTAATTGGTGATTTTTTTAACCTGTGATACAGAACAACATTGAATAACTAGTGGCTTTAGTATGAATCTATTTATTTATTTTTTATTTGCGAGAATTAAATATCTTGTTGATGTTTTCAGGATCTAATCCAAAGCTTGATTTGAGCCTATGGGACTTTGACAATGAATCAGAGGACTGCTTTCTTGGTCTAACACTGGGAGTGGAACCCAGCATTACTAATCTTGGTAATCACTGATATTTGAAAGAATAATAATAATAGGAAGTTTTAACATCATTTGCATGAAATGTGGTAGAAGAGTATGCCAAGCAAGCAGAAATATGTTAAGTGTTAAAGTTGCAAAATGAGTAGACTTGAATTAATAATGTAAGAGTCTAGATGTTATGAGAAAGACCTCAAAATAGAAAGAACTAACTTTGGCTCTGAACAGTAACAATGGAAGGGGGGGGGGGGTATATTAGTCAGTCTTAAAATTTTGGAACAAAGGTAATAATGATAATGATATTCTTAGCGTCGGCATTAAGCTTAAGAGGCATTCTATTGCATGCTTTGTGTAGTTAAATTAGTTCTTCATTAAGAGATGTATTACTAACTTGTCTTTTCTTTACAGATGCATATCGCAATTCGCAACGTTCAGAAGAGGTTAGATTTTCTTTTTTTAATTCAAATCACAATTTTATATGCACGTGCTTAATTATCACTTAAACTGGTTCAGCTCTCTTTTTTGGGGATGATTTAGCCTTATAACTTTTATGTTGACGTGCAGGAAATCTTGTATTGTGCGGGATATGAGGGCCATTCTGGGCAATTAGGTCTGTCACACATCCTCTTGCATCATATAATGGCTTATTTTGAATGCAAAAAATATGAAACCGCTTTCTCTATAGTAAATTGCATGCAGAAACTATCTTTTTGAGATTTTAATTAAAAAAAAAACAATTCAAATTCATGATTTTTACAGTATTTAATTCTTTTACTTTTCCTGTTTAAAGAAGTTCTGTTTTTAGCTAACTTTAGTGGTTTTATGTACTTCCCCTGCTGTTACTATGATATTTTACATATTTCAGATGCAATTTTTTTCCCACTTCAATATAAAATATAATGGTACAGATTTAAAAGTTGAATCTGCTATTTCTGCCTCTTTCTCTCTGAACATCATTTTTCATAAACTGAGAAGCCGCCGCTTAGCAAATGCGGTTTCCTTTCAGCCATTGTAACTTTTGAAGCATGAATCATATATTTCTCAGAACACTTGAGTAATTAACTGTTAGTTCTAACATTGTGATATGTTTTAGTACAATTAACTAACTTCATGTGAACAAAGTCTTATATTTCTTCTCCATGCAGTCTTCTGGCCTCTGATTGCTCCTGATAACAATATGAATGATCTCCCCAGAATGACTTCACTTGCATCATCATGCATGGCAAATGGGTACAATTTATTCTTTTTCTTTTCATGGGACTAGAGAACCTTATGATGTAGATAGATAGATAGATAGATAGATAGATAGATTTTTTACATTGCCTGAAAGTAATTTACTTGCAGTCAGAGATCTCTTCCGCCATTCAGCCTTCCAGAATCCTCTGCATTTAACATCCCTCCGCAGCAGCCAAATTTGATGGACTGCCACTTATTTGGACCCACGATGAGCTTATCTTCATCGTTCCAACATAGCTTTTTCTTTCAGTAAATACAGTTTATGTTTTTTTCTTTTTTCTTTTAATTTTCCCCCAAGAGAATACATGCACAATTAATGGCATTTAGCTTCAATAAGTGCTGTTTAATTGTGGATAATTGTAAATCAAAAGTTTTGTTTTTGGGTTTTTTTTCCCTTCTTTCCCTCCATTTGTAGATATACAATTTGAGAGATGGTGATTGAAATATACTTGTTTTTTTTTTAATTTTCAGTGTTTTTTAGTATAAAATAAAGACAGTTCTGCACTTCGTGGCCTTGAGGAGGCAGTTGGGTTTTGGTAAACCGGAATACCTGATCATACCAACCCACTTGTGGCTGCTTTATGCCAAAGAGTGTCGGTTATGATTAATGATATTATACAGAGAGTGTGTTTTCTCAAAAAAATTCTAGAATACTTGGAGAAATCTATTTCAAAATAAAATCATTTCAATTTTTTTTTTTCATTATTTTAATTAAAATAAAATTTATTAAAAAAGAAAAATAACTTTATAATTTTAAATTAATTGTTTCATATTAAATCATTTTTTTTTTCTTGCCTGCGGCCATGGGTTTGATTATGGGTGCCCTTCAAATTCAACCTCATCACATGTATTTATATGAGTGGTTTATGTAAAGCTTCCATTCATTTATTATAATCATATAATATTGAGATAATATGATATTGATGTTGCCTCTAAGATATATACAAATTAATTTAATAAACATTTTTTTTTTCTGTTTGTATTGATGCAAAATAATAATATTATTATTTATTTGCTAATCAATAAATCATAATCGACACAAATTAATTATATTAAATAGGGACAAGGTCGGCCAAGGATTAATTGTGCATAAAGATGAATCACCCATGAAGTATTGAAGCTCTTATGAATATTTATTTTTAAAAAGGTCATAAATCAAACTCAAATTTATTTTCCCTATTCCAAAAATTAGAGAGCATATTGTCTCTTTCATTATATCTCTACTAGGGCTGTCAAAAAAGTTTGTTGTTCAGGAATAGCTAGTGTTCGCCTCGTTCGTTAAGTAAACGAGCTGAATATGAACAAGTTTTTAAAGGCCGAATTATAAACGAGCCGAACAAGAACAACTCTTTGTTCGCTCGTGTTCGACTCGTTTTAGCTCGAATATATATATATATATATATATATATATATATATATATATATATATATTTATATCTAAATTTAAAACATATATATTCTTGTGGTAATATGGTTATGTATCTTTTGCATATATTTGATCATGGTTCGAATCCAGCACTCTACATCTATTTTTTTTAACAAATCGAACACAGACACAAATATTTAAATCGAGCTAAACAAGAACACACTGTTCATGAGCCGGTTTTAAACTCGAACTGATTTTGAATACTAACAATTTCGAACGAGTTGAACACGAGCCAATCCTAAACTCGCTCAAGCTCGGCTCGTTTACAACCCTAATCTCTACATTAATTGAAGTTTGTACTAGTTGTATTCTATTGGTAGATTCATAATCCTAATTTTATTTTAATTTTAAAATAAAGTTTATATAACACATACGCATCAATACCTACTTTTTTTTTCTTATTTTGTCAAAAGTTTTTTTCCAAATACGTCTTCGACAAAAAAGTTAATAAAGAAAAATATTGTCAAACCAATTCTTATATATTTACATCAAATTATTTCCATTTCAACAACAACAACAACAACAAAGCCTTAATCCCACTACGTGGGGTCGGCTACATGAATCCTTTTCTCCATTGCGTTCTATTTAGTGTCATATTTTCATTTAGTTCTAGTAAATTAAGATCATTTTTTATGCAATAAGCCCAAGTCTTCTTAGGTCTAGCTCTGCCTTTCTTAACACAAGTTGAATCTAAAACATCTACTCTCCTAATCGGATCATCAGATGGTCGATGTTTAATGTGACCAAACCATCTAAGACGACTTTCTCTAATTTTGTCCATCACAAGAGCTACACCAACCCTGTCGCGGATATAATCATCACGAATATAATAATTTAGTTCTAGTAAAGTATTTCCATCACAAAATAAAAAAAAGAAAAAAATCACTCCAAACTTTTGAGAAGTGAAGTACACAATTTGATGCATAAATTCTTAATACTAAATATTTATAAATGTAAAAATTAAATTTTAGAGGTTAGATATATAAATAGCTAAGAATTGTGAGTTATTTATGCAAATTACTTTTATCTTTTGAAGTTATTTTGAATTAATATGGTTGTTAAAGTGCAATGTCTTGTGGACAATGAATTTGGAAAAATACAATCAAAAGGGGCTCCAACTTGCAATTGGAATTTTCTATTAAAAGCCAGCTGTTATGGGTTCATTTTAGGTGGAGAGTAGATTATTATTATTATTATTATTATTATTGGTTGACTTCTAATAATGATATTGGTTATGAATTAATGTATCTTTAAGCATGGTTTTGTATTATAATGCTTGGCCGGTGGGGATAATCATCTTCTTTAAACGACTACCGCCCAATAAGTCCGGCTAGTTGTGGGTCTCTCTCCATGGGGCGGATATATATATATATATATATATATATATATATATATATATATATATATATATATATATATATATATATATATATATATATATAGATAGATAGATAAAGAGAGAGATGGGCGAAATCAAGTTACGCCCAATCGCCCTTCTAGAATCTTTCTATATAAATAGTAAAATTAAATATATTTTTTTTCGGTAGTTTAGGTAATTTAATTATTTTGTCTCAGCTCAATATATTTTTTGCTCAATATTTATAAAAAATAATACCAGTTCCGCCTCTATTTGTTAGCTGGAGCCCGATTTCGCTCCCGGCTCCCGGCTCCCGATCTCGCTCCCTTCCGCCTGCTCCCGCGAAGCGTTGCTTCGCTTCGCCTCTCGCCATCCGATTCATGAATGGGGAGCTGTTCCCACGAATAGTTTCATTGTTTCGCAAAGAGTCGTACCCCCTGCCTCCTTTTTATTGCGAAACTGAGAGGACTCATTGGGTCTTCGACATTTTTCTTCCTCTTGCTTGAGCAGCAGGATTAAAGATTAAGAAGAAGAAATTAGCCTCTCCTTCAGATTTAACACGACCTTTTTTTGTGTTCTGCTTCGGGCTTCCTCGAGATAGAGAAAGAGAAGTGCAAACAGTAGTTCCTTGCGGTAGAAGAAGAAGATAGAAGAAGAAGGTTGTTCACCCTTGGCTTCTTCTTAGTGGCTTATGACAGAAGAGAAATTGAGTTTATTTCTCTTGTACGTTAATCCTCTTCGGTGTATTTCGATGTAGAGAGAGAAAAGTAGAAAAGTGAGAGAAAGATTTCACTCGTGTAAGTTGAGACGATCAACTCGTATAAATTCCTCAAGTAGTAAATTCTTTGCAACTCCGTGGACATAGGCAATTTGTCACCTAAATCTGTGTGTTTCACTGTGTTACTGCTTTCTCATGTGAATTTACTCGTTCTATTTTTCGCTTCGTCGAAGATCGTTCTTCTATCTTATTTATATATATACCACAATAACTGATGTCAAAGACGCGTTTCAGATCTGAGGAAAAATGATTGATGCAAATGAAGTGAAAGCTTCAGGGATCGAGAAATTTGATAGCACAGATTTTAGTTATTCGAGGATGCAGATAGAGGACTACTTCTATGGGAAAAAACTTCATCTTCCGTTATTGGGGAAAAGACCTGAAATGATGGATGATGCTGAATGAAATTTGTTGGATATAAAAGTTTTGGAGATTATTCAATTGACCCTATCAAGGTTCGTTGCACACAACGTTGTCAAGGAGATGACGACTGCAGATCTCATGACAGCCTTATCAGGTATGTATGAAAAAACATTGGCGAATAACAAGGTGTACTTGATGAAGAAGTTATTCAACTTGAAGATGGCGGAAGATGTTTCTGTTGCTCAACACCTGAATGATTTCAATATTATCACAAATCTATTGTCGTATGTTGAAATTGATTTTGATGATGAGATATGTGCGCTGATATTGTTGGCATCATTCTCAAATAGTTGGGAAGCCACGAGGATGGGAAGCCACGAGGATGGCAGTTAGCAGTTGTGTAGGTAAATCTAAACTGAAATGTGATGATATTCGTGATTTGATTTTTGTTGAGGAGGTGCGCAGGAAAGATTTGAGGAGATCTCAAGTACGAGTTCGACACTGAATGTTGATTTCAGAGGGAGATGGCAGGACAAGAACTCAAATAAAGGGAGATCAAAATCAAAGTCTGGTCAGTAGACAACCTGCTGAAATTGTGGCAAGGCTGATCACATAAAGAGGAAATGCATAAATACCAATAAGATGGAGAATGATAGCGCAAATGTGGTATCTGAAGAAATATATGATGCATTATTGCTGGCAGTTCATAGTTCTGTTGATGATGGAAGTGAAGAGGAGAGTGGGTCCAAGGCACCCATTCCTATTGTTCCACAGATAGATAGTGGAGAACCATAGAACTATGAAGAAATCTTACAAGATGAAAATTCAAGCAAGTATGAGCTGACAGAACTTCCACTACAGAAGAAGACATTACACAACAAGTGGGTGTACCAGGTGAAGACTGAGTGTGATGGCAGTACGAGGTACAAGGCTAGACTTGTTGAAAAATGCTTTCAGCAGAAGTAGGATATTGCCTATGCAGTGGGAGTTGTAAGCAGAGACAAGAGTAACCCAGGAAATAGCTTGAAGGTGCAAGACTATGTGGACACTGCTGATATGTTGACTATGGGTGTTACTCTTGAGAAACTGAAGTTGTGCACAACTTCAGTTGATCTTGTAGTGTGAAGATAATGGCTTTTGAGTTGCAGAGGTGGAGGATTCACGTTTGAAGAAAAAAAGGCAACGCTGCTAGTGGAGGATATCAATTCGAGGAAGAAGATGTTGTAGCATGTGTATCGGTCTTCAAGTGGGAGATTTGTTAGTTGGAGCCAATTTCACTCTTGCCTCCCGATCCCGCTCCCGTCCACCTGCTCTCTTTGCCTCTCACAATCCGATTCGTGAATGGGGAAATGTTCCCACGAACAGTTCCGTTGTTTCACAAAGAGTCGCACCCCCGCCTCCTTTTTATCGTGAAATCGAGAGGTCCCATTGGGTCTTCGACATTTTTCTTCCCTTTGCTTGAGCAGCAGGATTAAAGAGGAAGAAGAAGAAATTAATGTATCTCCTTCAAATTTAGCACGACCTTTTTTGTATTATTCTTTGAACTTCCTAGGGATAGAGGAAAAGAAGTGCAAACAGTAGTTCCTTGCGGTAGAGGAAGAAAATTGTTCTCCCTCGGTTTATTCTTGGTGGCTTGTGACAGAAAAGAAATTATGCTTATTTCTCTTGTATGTTTATCCTCTTCGGTGTATCTCGGTGTAGAGAGAGAAGAGTAAGAAGTGAGAGAAAGAGTTTGCTTTTATAAGTTGAGATGATCGACTAGTGTAAATTCATCAAGTAGTAAAATCCTTTGCAACTCCGTGGACGTAGACAATTTGTCGAACCACGTAAATCTGTGTGTTCCACTGTGTTACTGTTTTATTGTGTGAATTTTCTCGTTCTATTTTTTGTTTCTTCAAAGACCGCTCTTCTATCTTATTTATATATATACCACAACACTATAAATAATATCGTATCCTAAATTATCAGTGATATTAGACCCCCTAGTTAAGGCTTGTTGAAGATGAATAATAAAAATACCGAAAAAAAAACACTCTCAGAATGAAGATGAAAGGGCCAGTTTGGCGCAGCGGAACAGCTGCGGGGTATTTTCAAAACGCCGACATGGGTGTTTGTTTTCTCTGTCTTTGCTACGTTGCGAGATAAACTGATTTTGCTTTTGTATTACACGTCGCCCACGGGTTCAACTCTGTCCCGCGTTCAGAGAAAATTGTTTACGGCTCTACCCTCCTATGTTATCCGATAGTGTTAATGGCGGTGTTCTTAGCTAGATTATTTTGGTGTTAGTGGTGAGATCCTACGGTGTTATTCGTGCCTTTTGCCAGAGCAGGTGATTCAAGTTATTTTTTGGTAGTATTCGAGTATTATTGTAGTGTTATTAGCTAAGTTTTTTGGTGTAATTGGTTAGTTATTCGCGCCTAATACCCGAGCTTGTGTTATTTGAGTATTTTTTCCGATAGTATTCATGCTTTATTGTGGTGTTATTAGCTAGGTTTTTTGGTGTTAATGGTGAGTTACACGGTGTTATTTGCACATTTTGTCAGAACAGGTGTTATTCGAGTTGTTTAGCGGTAGTATTAATAGAAAATTAATTTATGCTAAAAATAATTACTTTTAATCAAAAAAAATATATGCTCATTCTTTATTACTTTCATAATCATGCTAAATTTTTTCTTGGAAGATTTTCATATAAAGCACTCAATTTTAATATAATTACACATCTAACACTTAAATTTTAATTTTTACATGCCTACCACCTTATTTATGCATGCTAAGGTATATCTCACAT
This sequence comes from Phalaenopsis aphrodite, assembly GCA_003013225.1. NCBI lineage: Eukaryota > Viridiplantae > Streptophyta > Magnoliopsida > Asparagales > Orchidaceae > Phalaenopsis > Phalaenopsis aphrodite. The sequence goes on from NEWO01000464.1 coordinate 542,032, forward strand.
TTTGAAAATAAAATGCTGATATAAATTTTAAAAATTAGTAATTATAAGCGACTAATGGATTAATTTAATTGTTTTCCCTTTTTTTTGTAATCTTGGCACTCTCTTAAGTGAGGTGTATTTTTTTTGTGTTATTAAGAAATGATTATTTGCTTCTAAAGTATCTAATTTATAGTTATGAGAGTTATGTCATAAACAACATTATTGCACGAAGATAAAATGATCATTTATCTAGAAACATCTATAAATCAGTTATTTTTCAAACGCACAAACCAAACAGACAGTCAGTTAGTCTGGATGAACTTTTGACCAGCATCTTATCTAGATCAATTGCTTACCAGCAGATTATCAATAATCCGCAACTGTTCCAAACAAACCCCAACAACCTTTTGTATTTTCTCATACTCGAGCCAAAAGAGAAAATATGGTTCTCCCATTTTGCGGATGGTCTTCCCTATTTATAGGTTTGGGTCAGATACATCTACATAACTGGCTACGTCAAAAAAAATAAATACATCATAACAAGATAATTGTGTTGCTCGGATGTGGCGAATTATTAATCGGACTAATTTTTGGAACTTATTGTACAAATTTGCTTGATGATATGGCTAAGGTAATACTATATAACTGAATCGGTTGAATTTAGTTGATATATATATATATATATATAT
>NEWO01000465.1:22656-70832 GCA_003013225.1 Phalaenopsis aphrodite
AGATATAGTAATCCTCACTTAAAAAAGGAAAAAAGAAAGGATTAAAAAAAATCCTTGAAAAGAAAAGAAAAATATATAGGATTGAAAGTAATCCAAATGAAAAAGAGAAAAGAAAGAAAGAAAAAAATAAAAGAGAGGAGAAGCTTGAGGATATGCCTAATCAAAAATTCGCTTCACTAGACCTACCTAAAAGGAAAACTTAAATACACTCCTAAACTTATATTTAAGGAATAGATCTTTTACTATTAGTGTTCTCATGAAGTTACTATCATTTGAATATTCTAAGTGACTTAATATTGCAACATATAGTCATTCTTGAAATGAATAGAAAACTAGAACTCTTAAACCTTATGACTAGTTAATCTTGTGGCTACAGAGTTAATTCAATTACTTGAATTTTTTTTGAAAATCTCACTATAATATTTATCTAAATCAAACTTATAGTATTTCTGAATTAAAACTTTACTACAATAAATCATAACTTTTATATAGTACTAAAATTACTTGAGGACAAGTAATAGTTAAGTTTGGGGGATTTTGACCAAAGGAAAATATGTTGAGATTTTCATACATATTTTATAATATTTTTTATGATATTGCACTTTAAAGAAAGGTATTTTGATGTTTTGTTGCAGGAATGATGAAATAGGATCATTGGAGAAAAAAGATGCAAAAAGAAGCGAATTTGGAGCAAAAAGACCAAAATGTGAAAAATTGAACTAGGGCGCCGACGACGCCATCTAACCCCGCCGACGAAGAGATTTTTCTGAGACTCCATAATTAATTCATTAAGAAGGTCCGCCGACGACGCCCTTGAGGCCGCCGACGGCGAGCTTGGCGGTTATGACCAACTAGGCTTTGGATGAGGACAAATTTTGAAGGGATGCTTAGGCAACTCTTGGGAAAGCTCATCTACATCTTTAAAGAGAAGACTTTAGCCAAAAATAGGGGGGAGAGACTCAAATTTGAAGTGTGAAACAAGTGTAGAGAGTCTAAATTGTGAGGAATTCTTTGAGATATTGTAAGAGTGGAGGGAAAGTGAGAGATTTCTTCCTCCTTGCCACTTCTAAGAGGAATTCTGTGTGCTGTTAAAAAAGGAAGAGATTCAGATGAACTTCGACGAGTTTTCTTAAAGAGAAATTAGAGATAAGTTTATTTATTATTGTAGTTTGTATGACTTTGATTTTATATACGAATTCCGAGTTTTGTTGTGTTTTTCCCATGAGATCTGAGTAGTTTTCTATGTCTTTCTCCTTGTCTTGAGATTTATGAAATGGTGATTTGAATTGGTGAAGCCATGAAAATGTTTAAGAAATTGTGTGATCTTTTCACTTCGATCTTATTTTACTTTCAATCTGGCCAATTGATTTGTTAAAATATGTTGAGTTTTACAACTAAAGATACATCTCAGATTTAGGGAGGTCAAAACCCTTAGAAGTTGGGTGCAAATAAACAGGAAAATAAAATTATCAGGTGTAGAATTGGAGATTTTAGGGGGAACGTGGAAGCTGCAAAGTGAGTTCCGGTATCCTCCCAACCTAGCCGCAGATTCAGCAAACAAGCATAGGATTAGTCAATGTTCTTTATGCCTGGACCAAAGGGTAAAGAATAGGTATGCTCCTATTTGGCACATTATAAATTGAACTGATTCACTTTATCCATTCACTATAATTTCTCGATAGGGAGAAGGACGCTTTCTTATATATTGAATATCGCATTCGAACCTTCATTAGTATAATTAGTTATTTAATAGTTATTAAAATTACATATTTATTTCAATTGTCTGTTAGTGAAAGATAAGCAATATGAACTTCGTTGTTGTGATTAAAGTATTGCTTTTCTAAAATCTTAGTTCGTAGTTCTAATCTTACTCCATGTGGGATCGATATCTAGGACTACATTAGAGCCCTATATTACTTGAGCAATACGTATGCTTGCGTTGATAAGCGTGACTTTAAAATTATTTAATATTTATTACGTTCATATTTATCGAATCTATAACTGTTATTAAGGTTTTAGTACAGTTGTTGAGGAAATAAATCTTTTAGTAGTAATATTAAATACTTATATTTTTAAGCATATATAAAGTCGCGGTCATCCCTCGAGGCCTATTGCTAAATGCGTTAGCAACTTGTCTCAGTTTATTTCCATATTTATAATAGTAGCAATTTGACTTTGTAAATGACTACCCATCTGCAACACAACTTCTTCTATAAACACCTTCTTCTCCTTAACTTGTTGATTAAATTCAAGAGGATAAGTAGGTCTAAAGTTAGCACTACCCTGGTTGTTCCAATTTTCTAATGGGTTTACTTGAGCATCCCTCTATTGCTGACTTCCACCACTAGGATTGTTGTTCCAATTGAAGCTATGATGGGTTTTCCAACTTGAGTTGTAAAAATTGAAAAATGGGTTATTGGGTCTGTTGATAGCATTTATAGTTTCCAATGAAGTATGAGAATCAATCATTTGTCCTGATGAATTTTTGTCAACCATTTGGGGTTTTAGAGAAAAATTCATTCTAATTTGGTCTATCTTCCTAGATAATGTAGCAACATGACATGCAATCATTGAAATAACATTGTTATCATGGATAATGGCTACTTTCGTAGAATTTACCCTATCATAAGGCCATTGATTTGTAGACATTTCTTCAATTAATAAATAAGCTCATCAAAGGAATTAGAAATTAATGAACCTACAACAGCAGCATCTATAATAGATCTAAGGGATCCTAGTAACTCATTATAAAAAAGTTTGAATGATTAACCAGTCTGGTAAAACATGATGTGGACACTTTCTAAGGAGTTCCTTAAATCTTTCCCGACCTTCATATATAGACTCTCCTTCATACTTAGTAGAAGAAGTAATATCATTTCTAAGCTTCATAGTTTTTAAAGGTGGAAAATACGTAGCCAAAATTTTTTGCGCTAAATCTTCCCAAGTTCTAATAGATCCAAGTGCTAACAAATTTAACCATATTTTAGCTTTATCCCTTAATAAAAAATGAAACAAGTCTAAGTCTAATGACATCATTTAATACACCAAATGTAGTACATAGTTCTAAAAAGATAGCTAAATGTAAATTGGGATCCTCAGATGGTGTTCCCCCAAATTGATTATTTTGTACCATTTGTATAATTGAAGATTTAAGTTCAAATGAGTTAGCATCTATAACAAGGGTTTGAATACCTAATTGAATTTTATCTAATGTAGGGTTTGCATAATTCCTTAAAGGTTTTTGTAAATTATGATGTTCATTTTCAGCAATTTGAATTTCAATATTATTGTACGATGTGTTAGCCATTTCTTGAGAATTATGAAGTCTTACTTGTTTTCAAATTTTTCTAATAGTCCGTTCCAATTCAAAATCGTAAGTTACTAAATTTTTTGATCCATAACTACGCATAAACAGTGTAAAAATTACATAAAATAAAATAACACACCAAAAATGAAAAAATATATATGTATTGAATTTTTTAATTTAAAATTTTTATTCTGCTTTTCAAATTTTTCATTTTTTTTTGTAAATTCTGAAATTTTAATTTACAATTCAAATAAAATTGTAAATTAAAAATTTCCATCGCAATTCCCAACAACGGCTCCAAAACTTGAATTGACCTGCAATTACTTCTATTTTTAATCTCCTTAATTTTGCCAGAAGATATATCTCAAATTATATCTAGTGACTAGTGTGAACAAATGTAATGATTTGTGAATTATATAATAAATTTTCACACTAGGGGTACTACGCAAGTATACGTATCATTTCATGTAATATAGGATTTTTCTTAAAACTCCCAGTATCGATCACACCAGGAATGTGGTAACTCTTAAAATCAACTTACAGAATTTCTATTTAAATTGCAACTTAAACAAATAAGAGGTCAAAAATTATATGCTTACTAAAAATTACTACCAAAGAGTTAATAAAGAAAGTAACAACTAAATGTTACAACATAACAAAATATAATAACGAGTTTGGATATTATGGAAAAGATTTCCCCTTGTAAAGAGATATTAACCTATGTAGGATTTAAATGATTCAAGACAATTAATATATTGTGACAAATAGAAGCATACCTTATTCTTTACCCCCTCCCGGTGCTAGTAAAGAACATTAACTAACTTAAGACCGATTACTTAACATCTCGATTCTACATAAGAACTATCTAACCTCTCACCTCTAGATGCCCCTAAGCCTATGCCACCATGATGGTAGAATCCCAAACTTAAGGTACCAAGCCTTAAGCAAAATTAATAAGAATCTAGCCTATCACTCTATAACTAACCAATTCTACACCCATCAAAATTTATCTCCCTATTTATTTGCACTCCCCCTTAGGTGATTACAGTGGATTTGCCTCGAATGAAGTGTGGTACCCACTAGTTGGGTGAAATCATAGGCCTCCAGGTCATTATATTTCTCAACGGATTTTAACCTCACAAGTGATCAGTTTGTAAAGTAAATGAAGATTCAGTGAAAATACCGTCATAATTTTTAAGAGTAGAAAGAAATCTTTAAATCATTCTCATCCCACAAAATTAAGTACCATATGCAAGTAGAAAGAAAGAGAACTACTTAGAACTAATGGAGATTAAACGAAAAAAAAATATTTGCATTGAAATTCAAGCCTTACAAAAAAAAACTTAAACACAAATACAAAGAGTAAAAAGAAGTCCTTAAATCATTCTCATACAACAAAATTAAGTACAATATGCAAGGAGAAAGAAAGGGAAATACTCAGAATTCAAGGAGATTAAACAAAAACAAAATATTTGCATTGAAATCCAAGTCTTACAACAAAAACTTAAACACAAATACAAAGTACCTTATGTTTTCTCCCCAAGTAAACTTCTGGAGTTTCCTTTAAGTAATCTCAAAACTTCTTGACACTAAGCACACTCAAAAGTACACTTGAACACAAAATATGAAAAAATTAATCCACTATTTCCGCCCAATTAAAGTTTTGAGGCTCCAAAAGGTCTCTAAATTTGGCCAAATCCTCTCTTTAAAAATAAAACAAAAAATAATCAAGGGTTACGTTAAACACCCCTCCAAAATTTGGTCAAATTCAATGGATCTTTTAGAAATATAGTTACTGGAGCTATAATGCCAGTATTGGGTGTTATAACACCCATCTCGCTCGTATATGGTGCTATAGCACCACACCAAAATATTCAAGTTTGCTCCATTTTTCATTCATTTTCTCAAAATGTCCATTCCATGTGCCTAAAACCAAAAACATGCAAAATATCTGCCTTTAATATGCAATATCATAAAAAATGGACGTAAAAGGCTTATAAAATATGCACTAAAAATAGGTCATTTTTTGGTGGATCAGGCAGCACTCCTCCTTAACCCAAGCATGATGGGACTTGGGTTGCTTGGACAAAAACGCCATGTGTGAGGGGGGTAGGTAGAAATAACTTCTTTTGTCCTCTTTCCCTTATTTTAATTTCTATTTTGTTTTATTAATCATTTAAATAATATGTGGGTCATAGAAATCCTTGCTAGGTTAGTGTAGGTCGTGGATGACCCATTGGGTCATGGACTTGGGGCATGGGCTTTAATCCATGGACTTGGGCCATGAGCTTATGTTTGGGCTTTAAGCATAGAATTATGGTTTTGACCTAAACCTAAGATAAATGGGTTTTAAATTCATTCTTTTAATTAATTAATTAATTAATTAATTAATTAATTAATTAAAAGAATAAAAATGACCAAATTGTCATAAGTTGACCATCATTGATCGTGGTTGATCGGGGTTGACCTGGGCTAACTAGGTTGACCGGAGTTTACCAAGATTAACCTGGGTGAACCAGGTTGACCCTGCTTGATCATGGTTGAGCAGGGTTGACCGGGGTTGACATGGGTTGACCTAGGTTAACTAGGTTGACCAGGTTCAACCACGGTTGGCCATGAGGTGGTATTGTTCCTTTCAAATTTAGAAGGAAAAATTAGGGTTTTAATTTTGGGTATGGAAAAGTTAAGAAGGCCACTAATAAGATTAGAGGTCAATTTGGGTGGATCCCCTTCCTAATAAAATTTTAATAGTCATAGTGGCTCCTAACATTTTCAAGCTTTACCCAAGCAGCCTAGGGTATGCTTACCCTTAATGGTCAATTCAGCTATTCCCTAAACCCACTCAGCCAAAGGGTTGGGTTTGAGCTTATATAAGTTATATAGATTGACCTCTTTAAAAGTGAGGTCAACACTAATCAATCTTCAGTGTTCTAGAGCATTGGAACTCATTCCTTAGTGAGCTACAATCAGATGGCCATTGAATTTAGTATTTCTTGAGTTTAGGTGGATAATCAAATGAGGTGAGGGCTTTAGATGGTTTTTGTTAGCTTTATGAGTGGTTTGGAAGCAATAACACTCTACTAAAACAAATCCCCCTCTCGTTAAAATATACCAAGGTTTTTTCCTTGTATGAGGACATGGGTTTTCGTCAAGCCTTAACAAATCCCCATCACATTATTTGCTAAAGGTAGTAAAGGTTGTTCCAAGGTTAAAATATACCAAGGTTAAGGCTGTTTAAGTGGTAGTAAAGGTTGTTCAAAGCTGATTGGTGGAATCGATTCAAATCACCTTTATCCTATTTGCTTGGGTTGTAGTTGATTTGCCACTATTGAAATTATTTAAAAGGACTTGTGTGAGTTTGTAACTTAACACTTAATGATTAAACATAATCAGAAATGACTTGGATGGGCTCAAGTACTTAATTAAAATTTTAATGTTTAGGTTTCAAGTTTAATGAGTTAATTTGATATTTTAAATTTATTTGGACTCAATGGTTTGGCTTCTAGTGGAGTTTTGAGCAGATGTGTAGCTTAATAATTGATTTAGGTTTGTTTAAAAGATGCTTAATTAATTCGCATGACCTTGGTTTGATCATAAGTAAGTTAAATTAGAGATAAATTCCTTTAGGGCAATGGTTGGACTTTGTTTAGGTTTAATTTATGCTTGGTTTGGGTTATACTGAGCTCAGCTTAGGGTTGGGTTTGCTTGGTAGAGTCTCTAAGGGCCTCATGGAAACATTCATGTCATTTTGGTAGCAATTATTTTAAGTATAATTCATTTTAGCCTATTGTGATTTTAAATGAGGAAATTTAAGTTTGATTCTGATAGATTTATGTTGGACTTAGCTTAACTTAAATGGCTTTAAAATTACACAAGTGACTAACCTAGGACGAGACTTTGTTTTGCTAATTTTGAATTCAATTTATGATTAATTAGATTGATTTAACTCATTATGATTCAGTTGGGTTCATAATGAGTTACGTAATTAGAAGTCAATTGGCTTCATCCTTATTTGGCTAATTTGGTTTTGATTTATAGAATTATATGCCCAAGTTTAATTTCACTTTCATTATGATTTGGAGATTCCAAGCCTTTGATAGTTCATTTGATTCAGTAATAAGTCATATGACTCATTGACCTCATTATTGTTATGTCTGACAAAATTTTGATTTATCCAAATTGATTTTGGTTAAACAAGTCAATTGTTAATTTTATTTAAATTTGATTGACGTTAAATCTATATAGGATTCTCCAGGTTCCAAAGTGAACTTCTTATTGAACTCCCTTCTACATAAGTTGGCCTAAGGTTCAATTAAAGCTCATTTGGAATTAAATAGAATAATTTGGGTTAGCCACACTATGACTGGGAAGGCGGCTAGGAAATGCTAGAATGGAAACTAAAGCCTAAGAGGGTGGCTTGGGGTTTGATTTATGATTTATTTGGGGCAATTGCAGCTATTTAAAAAATGATACAAGAAGTTATTATAGAAGAAGATATTGTTCAGGAATCAATGGTGGCTATTACAATTTTTTTTTTAAATATTTGATCACAACTTTTTGACAGTTCCCCCATAACACGATCTCATACTGCCTTTATCAAAATTGATGTCAAATATTTCAAAACTTAGTTCAGATAAATGTTCAATATTATTCAAATATGATTCAAACAATAAAATTTGCACAATGTTAGAACAAAAATAAAAAATGAGTTGGCGGAATATTATTTGATATATGATTTAAAATAATCTATTTGATCATGTCAATTTGATCACGCGTGATTTAAACATAAAAAAAAAAACCCTTAAGCATGTCTGTTGAATTCAGAGTTACAATAATTTTTTTATTGAACGAATCCAAGCCAGCTTATTGTCACCTCTCAAAAGAGCTCTTAGGAGCGGTGGGCAGCCCACTTAAATAATACTTTTCGGTCCTACACTTAGCCGATGTGGGATTATTTGTCTGTGACATTATGCTGCTCGAAAGAAATCTAAAACAAATGAATAATGAAATTAACAATAAAGAAAACTAGTGTTTAAGAATATAGTATTATATTTTGATGACATATCGATATATGCATATGAAATGTACTTTTGTAAAAAATAAATATTCCGATACATTTTTTAAGAACTAAATATAGGCCATATTTGACCAAAAGAAAAATTTATCTTACTTTTAAAAGTTGTTTCAGTAATTTCCTGAAAATTTTATTGTAGCGAGGCGAAAACCGCTTCGCTCAGCTATCTCAGCGTCGCCCTCGTTGGCTATCAATTTCGCAGCACAAGCCCGCATTTTTCCCGCCAGTAGAAGAGGCGAAAGAAAGCATCTTCATCTCCCTCTTACTCTCTCACAGAGATCATTAGGGTTTCTTTTGGCGTGGATTTGTTTCTTGGTCAACCCTTTGAAGCCAATTGCTTTCGCTTACCCGACGAGAGTTAGGGTTTTTAGATTGGTGGTTGATGCGTCAGAATGGCACCGTTGGGTTGGGAACACCACGCTTTAATTCAGGCGCTTTTGTCTCGTGGCCCGCTAAAGGAGCGAGAGTTTCACGACATTTTCGCCGGTATCACTGGGAAAAATCCAGGTTAATTAAGTTGTTTTCTTTATTTTAAGAATTGGGATTTTATCGATAATTTTGAAGTTCATTAGGTTGCTTTCTTTGTTGATATTGAGTGATATGAGTTCGGCATTTAACGATTTAGTTCCTCTTTAACACAGCCATGGCTGCAGCCTTTTATTCCACATCGTTCTTTAAGCCGAGCTGGGTTCATGATTTTATTTTATTGATGTGAAAAGATTTTATATGTAAATGTAAGCGCATGTTCATGTGATTGAAAGTTGCACAGCTGTTCTTTCTTTATTATTTTTATTATTATTTTTTTCATTTATTTGGCCATTAGATGCCTTTCAACTTGAAATTGGTTAATTTGACTTACATTTTGTTGTCATCGAAAGTGAAGTATTGTCATTTATGAAACGGTGGGTCAATTATATCTTAAATATTGTAATATTTTTTAGAAGGATCAATGGTGACTATGCTCTTTCTTAATTTTGTCATTTAGTTTGGCCTCTTTATTAATTTGATTTGCATCTTCATGTCATTGAATTGTAATATAGTGTCACAAAATTATTATTTAAGTATGCCATTTCACCAAATAGCTTACATTCCTAATAGTATAACATGTCATAGTAGATGTTGGTGAACCAAGCAACCTCTAGATCACACTTTTATTCAAATAAAAATGAAGCATGCGTTAAACACTGATCAATGTTCTTGTTATAAAGATTTGCAGATTGTAAACTCAAATTGCGTGGAACATAAGAACATATATTTATCATGAATTTATTTCAGCATGATTCTCTTTTTTAGGACTTACTAAATGTTCATCCGTTGGTCCATTCTTCTATTCATCTTTTACATTATTTTTTCACTGGCAATTTAGTCTTTTTTCCGGATTTATCTTAATAGAAGTTTAGGATTATTTATTAGCCTGTATGAGAAAAAAAAGGTCTTTCCTTGAAATTTGTTGGGGAAATAGGTTTTGCTTTTATATTTCCATAACACTTAATTTTCATGCTTATAATAGCTCATGCTGTTGTATGCAGTTACACACAAGCAACTGTTCAATGATTGTCTGCTCAAGATAAACAAGTGGTTGGATTTTGTCCAATTTGAGCTACGAGCATGCATGGACCAATATGATGGAAGCATTTATTATGGAATTGTTAACAATGTTTCTGATGAGCAATCCAAGCTTGGAACAAAGTATTCTGTACCACAGATTGTGTTCTATAAGGCTATTGTAAGTTCGATAACCTTTTACTTCTGAGATGATAATGTGTGCAATTTCTTATTCAGGAGTTGTGTGCGATGATTCTATGCATGTAAATTTATTGACATCTTAATTCTTTTATAAAATAATGTGAATTTATTTTGGAATGATAATGATATTACCCTGGACATTCATTTAAAAAAACGGGGCATTTACATACACAACACACAATTCTTATGCATTTACATATATATATAACATCCAAAAATTAATATTTACATTCATAGCACTCAATTCTTCAATGTCACATAAAAAATACCACTTTTATGAACTTTTTAAAACTTGTATGCACCTTTTTGTGCATAGGTTTATAGCACTGTGGTGTTATAAATGTAAATATCAAACTTTAGGTGTTAGATATGTATATCCATAAGACATGTGTGGTACGTAGGTAAGTTTCCCTTAAAAAAATGCTGAAGATATTATGAAGGACATCCCCAAATAGCTAATTGACTATTTGTTATTATTCCTGCAAATGTTCTAAATAAAGTATTTAAAATATGAAAAAAAAAATTGACGACTAATTAGCGAGAAGGTTTTTTCTAACAACATTCAGAAGCTGTTGCTGCCTAATTGGACCACAAAATTATTTTATGTTTTATTTAACTTTTGGCATTTTCCTTCTGAGTCTAAATTAAGTATATCTATAAAGGGAACATATGTATTGTTCATGAAAGAAGTTCTGCAACATACATTCAATATTTCAATTATTGATGCAATAAGTTTTGTCAATATTCTTTGGGTTCTATATTTTCCTTGCTTATTTCATAAGCCATGTACTATACTGGATTCTTGGGCGGTTACCACAAGTATTTTTTTTGTAGACAGTACTTGTTATATGATATGTACTGTTTTTGGATGAAGTTTGGTACCCTGTCTATGATATTATTGCCTTTCTACAAGTACGAGTTAGTTAACTTGCCATTCTTTGTAGTAATCTTTTATCGGTCAATCTCATGCAGTTAGAAGCAATGGTTTTGAAGGGAATGAATCAAGGATGTATAACCAGTATTGATGCTCTAAATATTCGCCTGGAAAATCAGGTTTTGATTCCTGTTACTCCTATTATTCCTAATTTATGAAATTATTTTTTGCTTTACATTTTGATTACATAGCTTTTTATGCATATTTTAATGCTTTTAGTATTATGCTTATGTTGCAGTTTTTCCTACTTAAACATTATAATTACGACATTCATTTGTTTTGCAGGAAATGAAATCTTTCTAAATCTAATGCAATATTTATAATTGAATTAAATCTTCCCTAGCTTCTTATGAAGCTGCTAGATTATGTTTTCTCTTTTATTAACACATGGGCTATGTGGTTTGAGATAAAAATAGAAGTTTTGCATGTATCTTAAAATTTACTATTTTAGTTATGAAGTAAAGTGAATTCAACTCAACTCATTTTCGAGTTTTAGTGGTCTTGAACCAGGCTCGAAATTGATTTAATTATGAGTCAAGCTAACTTGACTTGGTTTCACCTTGCTTGAATTAAATTGTAAATGTGCTTGGAAAAAAATATGAGTTTGACTCGATCTTATTAGCAAAAATACTTGTTGGAAGGAAGGATTGAACCCATTACAAAGCTTTAGCAATGGACCAACTAATAGTTAGATTATGGTGTGTATCAAATATAAACAAATATATCAAAGTTTGTGAGTTCATTTAAATTGTATATCAAGCAATCAACTGCATACTTAAATATCCATCTGAAATGACTTTGAGCTCTGCGCCTTAGCATGAAATTCTACTAAAAAAGTTAAAATTAACTGAGTTGGCTAAGCAATCTACCAGATTTTTTAAAAGTTTTGAGTATTCTTGTTAGCCTAAATTCTAAGACCTCAAACTTCAGATTTTCCTGAAGCTTGTAAAGTAGATGTGATTGATAACTCAAACATAAAATTTTTCTATTCCCGAAAATGTAGATGACGCTAAAATTACTTGCATCTAGTTTATTTTATGCTTAGCATCATCTTATCAATCTTTTATTGCCGTTTGAGCATCCTTCATCTCCATTCATGAGTAGTGTAGACTTCTAACGATTTGTGCATTTGCTCTAGAGGTGTCACGCCACGCAAGTGGAAAAGGGGATAATTTTGGATTATTTGTAGAAGCATCTCAAAGGTTATTCCAAATATTTTATGAGCAATACTTGGTATGTTGCTTTTTGCGTAGGTTGCAATCTTTCCATTTTTTTTTGTGGGAGCAAAATAATTTGCATGGGAGGCAATCTCACCATTTTTATTTTGGTTGGATCAAACTTCAGACTCCATCTCAAACCAAGAAAAAAATTAGTTTCACGATATTTGCTTTATATACAATCAACAGCTCTATCTAAATCGAAAATACTTTATTTATTTTATTTGTAAAGCTTCATTGCCTAAATAAACCATTTTAAAAAAAGGAGTATTTTTTTTATGATGTGTTTTGATAACACGCTTCCCAAGAAAAAACGTATTGTGCTTATTGTAACCTTTATTGTCGATCTCTTTGGGATGTGTTGCAGTATTCCTATTTTTCCTGAATGTCAAAAATAAATGTGTTCAAAATGCTAGCAACTAAACGACTCCTTAATTCTTTATGTTCAAGCCTTATTGTCAGAGCTTGCTACTAAGGTGCTGGAAGTATTGGAGCTTGTTTCTTTTTTAGCTAATAATTGACTATTATGATATTAATGCCTTTTTATGTCTCCAATTTTATTTTTATCTTAGATTTGTTGCTTCGCTGTTTAAAATTTATGATGATTGAAGTCTATCAGGGAGGATTGGGTGAGCTCATTGAGCAAATTAAGAAATTATTAGCGAACTGTTTTAATTTAGTTAACCCAACTTTGAAGTCCTTAATTAGCTCGTTGAGAAATCAAAATATAATTTGCACAGACTTTGGTTTGGGGCAGCTGCAACTTATTAATAAGCTGGCTGTCTTTTAGGATTTAGGGTTAAAATTTTCCTGCCCAGAAGCTGTTGCGGATAAGCTGACTGTCTTTTTGGTTTTTGCAGTTTGAAAACAGCTGTGTTACAGTTGTTTCTGAACAAATGACCATTCTGTGCCTGTACTGTAATGATGTTTATAATATAATTGTTCATACTAGCTCATCTCATACTTGAAATAAAATATTCAGTTTGAACCTTACAAAATAAAAATAAACACTTCACTAAACAGTGAGTAACACGACTATCAAAATTAAAAAAAGACTACTAAAATAACAATCAATAATATGATATTATTTTTAAAATGTAGCTGATGTCGATCATGAGATAAGCCGTTCTACAGAAAACTCGTGATGTTCGATCACTCTCGGTGGTGGAATCCTCCAACCCATCTGCCCACTTGAAGAAGCCAGTTTTCTGTTCTTCTTCTCCTTAGACACCTGTAAAACTGTCTTTGGTTGTCACGAAGGAAGCATGGAACAATAGAACATTGTAGTTCGCAGTAGCAGTACAATCATTTGGAGGTACTGAAAATTCTAGAGCTTATCTTTTCTGAAGGCTTAAAAACAGATATCGTTAGATATAATACTAGTAAAAATTAATAACATAAGTAATTAATTAAAGTTTTACGTAATAGTGAGGCTCAAAGAACTCAGTGTACCAATGCATCTGTCACTACAAGAAGACAACAAATCTTATAAAAAATAGTTATTGGTTGACTTTAACCCACGTAATACCCAACACATGTGTCACATATACTTATCACAAAAAAAATCATCCAGAAGAACCTCAAAAATCATACCATTGATAAATGAGTAGAACATGATTGTCTTCATTGGGATTGCACATGTGACACATGCCGATAGTGACATACATGTCATCCAAAAGGGCCCATAAAGTGAAACATTTCATTATAGACTTCCAAACTCCACAAAAAAAAAAAAACATGCAATATTTAGGATACATATATTACCCATGGTTGCCTCATTAGTCATCCAAGTGGGAGAAAAATAGATCTAAAAGGAAAAGAAGTACATATTACTTGCAAAAAAAATTGATACAATAAATATCAAATGCATAAAAAACATAAATATACATGACTTGTATAAAATATTGATACAATAAACAGTGAATGTTTCCAACAATCATTACAATAATCAGAAATAAATATAATGTTCCCTCTGATCACTCTCTAACTATAGCATTCGTAATTCGTTCTCTCTACTCCGTCATCTCGCTTGCACTTTCCTCATCTTGAGTCATTTTCAGCACGTGCCAAAGACTGTCCAAGACGATATTCATATGTCTCAGCAGGGACATGTGAATGATACTCATCAGCCTCACAGAAATCAATGTCGTTGTGCGAAGGATGTCGTCGAATAGATTTGTGGAGAACAATCATGACAATCACAATCTACACCTGCTTGGGAAACAAATAGTTCGACATATCACGAAGTATAATTCATTTCTTCTTTAAAACTCAAAAAGTCCTCTCAATCACACCATGTAAGGAGAAGTGTCTTTTGTTGAACATTTCTCTCCTGCTCGGTGTGACATTGTTGGTTCTCTCAAATTCAGGTATGTGAGAATTCATATTAGGATAGGGCTTCAGATACCCTTGTTCAATTGATACCCAACATCGACCAAATAATATTTACTTGATGTAAATAGGATGATTAGTGTTGAAGTAAAAAAAAAACCAACATTTATCCGAAATATTCTAAAATTCTCACAGAAAAAGGAGCACCTGAAACATTGTTGGTAAAATCAGCTTGCATCTGAAATTCCCAATCCATATTCATAACATACATAGCACCTTAAACATTGTTGTTAAAAAATACACCACCAGCTATCATCATTTGCTCAATATTTTCATAAAATATCAAAAAAATTGATGAAATAGCAATCCATATTAATGAAATACACAAAAGCTAAAAGACTGTTGTTTATATACCCTCTAAGCATTTCTCAAATTCACACTCATATATCACAAATCAATGTAGGAAGTAAAAATGTCAATCATATATCGCTCTAAGCATTTCTCAAATTTGCACTCATTTATCACAAATCAAAGTGGGAAAAATGAAGCAAAAATGTCAAAATCTTTAGGGTGATAGGAATGTAATCATACTAAAAAAACAAAACCAACCTAGGAGTCGATGCCATGTGACTACAAAGCGATTGAAATTGCATATAATATTGAAAAATTGGGGTTGTAGCCACCGAAAATAGAGAAAAAAAGTGTCATCAGTGCTACGTATGTAAAAAATTAAAAAAAAAAAATTCTCATAGAGCAAATCCATGAAGAAGATATGAGGAGGAGAGGATAACAAAGGAAAAAAGAAGCTAACATCAACAAAAATTTTATCCAGATGTGTCGGTGAGCGAAGAGGAGTAGACAAAATACCCTAGGCAGATCTCTTGAGGGGCGAGGCCGAGTGGGAGAGAGGGCAGGGGGTAAAGAATGCCAAATAAAGCTGAAGAAGCCGGGACGAGATCGCGGTGAGGCTTATCGGGCGTGTTTAATAAAATGCGTCCGCGCCACACCAAACAAACAAACGGAACCGCGGTAGCGGGCCGCGCCGCATTGGATAAGCTGCACGCACCCTTAATGTTTTGATATTCTAAACTTTGGCATACCCACCGTGCTTGTGTCTATGCAATTGACATTTGAGATTTTTGTTTTACGTGCCATCACAAACAATTCATATGTATCTCTTTGGGTCTTATTAGGTGCTACATTCTCTTCATACACTTAATATTCTTATAGGTAAGCCAAAGAAAGTGCCGAGGTAAAATACTGGTTTTGCAAATTGCACATAGTGTTGTGTTTATAGGGCATTTAATAAGCATGAAAATCCATTGTATGTCATTGAAATGAATGCTATTTTTTCTTATTAACAAACTCAATAACAATTTTGTTGGGCATTTTCCAACATACCATCCTATTCCTATATATTACATATCTAACCCCTAAACTTTACTTTTTAAGTCAACACCAATAAATCTTTCGTGTCACATCAAAAGTATCACTATTTTTACTCTTAAAAAGTGGAATACACCTTTTCAAGCATAGTTATGGTGGCATGCATGTGTGAGATTCAAATACGTAGCAATTGAGTGGTAAGTATGTAATCTTCATATTTTGTTTCAGGTCCAGGATGGACAGGCTCCACAGGACAGCCACTCTCGTATACCTGCAGCATTTAAGACTTTCACTATTTCTCAGAAAGAAAAAACTCTCAGTGAACTCATACGGGACCGGTGGCTGTCGTCTACTTCAGATGGTAAAATTGGTCTTGGGATCCGTTCTTTTCTCGATTTGCGTAGTTGGTTTCTCAATAATGAGGTTGTAACATGCCATGTCTGCAATGAAGCTGCTATAAAGGTCCGAATTCATATAACTTATAATTTTATGAGGATGTTGTGATTCTTAATTAAATTAAACCGATCTTTTACCAAGCTCAATGGCAAGTTTATGATGGTTTTTTTTAATGCATCTAGACAAGTTTATCTACTTATGCATGATATATAACATTGTATTTTTACTCCTAGAATGTTTTTTTCTTGTCATTGTTTGATTATTTTTTTCATCACTGCGCTGGCATTATATTTTAATTTTCCATAACATAAGGCTGGAAGATTTAGGGTTAATTTTGTGGAAGAGATTATTCATTCTGTTTTGTTGAAATGGTTGTGCATCTTCTTCTTTTTTAAGATCATTGAATGTATCACGTACGAATTTTCAAGTTTTATGGTAAGAACTGAACCGAGCTTATATTGTGCCAAACATATCTACTAACTTAAGGATGAGGAATTTTTAAATAAACTGCTTGAGGCATGCCATTGATCAACTTTGATTCAATTTTTCTTTTCTTCTAATTTTCAATCTTATATATGCAAGTTGGATGAGTGATTTAGTATGGTATAACTACAACTAGGGGTGTAAACGCGCCGAACAGCCCAGGCTTAGCTCGTATTCGGCTGTTTATATTTCGAGCTCAAAAAGTGTGTTTGTGTACGGCTTATTTGCTTAGCGAGCCGAATACGAGCTTCACGAACAAAGAGTCGTTTTAAAAACTCTAATCACGTAAGCATTAGATGTTTAGGGTTGGGGTAAGATTTAAAAATTATTGTTTATATTAAAAAACCATTTGAATCTAATTTAATAAATTTTATTCTATTTTCATAATTAATACTTTTAATTGATTATAAATCTTTGTAGCCTTGTAGTCGATTAAATTTCTAGAAAGTACTATACATTTTAAAGAAAATGTACAACAATTAGAGGGGGGGAGGATCCCCGTCTATAAAGGCAAAAAAATACATTTGCAGCACACCCCTAGAGGTTCCTCTCCCCACAGTACAACACACACTAAAAGAAGTCTCCAAAAATACAGGTATACTCAAAACGAAAGAACAAAACCCAAAAATAAGTAAACCTGTGCTCCTGTATTACTAAACATGTAAAGAGAAAAATGATGTACAAAAAATTCTTCAGTCGAGTAATAATTCTCCAAAAGCACTCCCCCGAGCAAACAAAAGACCTATGAGACTCTGGAGCGTAGACCAAAGAGATCCAAAAACAGTAGCAGCCAGCGGAAGCCCTGAGAACAAAAACAGAGCAGAAAGCAGAAACCAAAAACAGGGAGACACAACCAGGCTTGCTGCATAACCAAAGAAACCTGCCAAGCAAACTAGTAGACCCGCGAGAGAAATACAAAAAACATTCCCTCAATGGTAAAGCCAAGAAGCACAAGAATCTAAAAACGAACATATGGCAGATTCAAATTATCCCCATTTAGGAGACGTCTGAGAGGAGCAGGAGGATAAATGCCAACGTAACTGACCTCCCCTGCTTGTTTGGCTAACCAATCAGCAGAGGAGTTGCCCTCTCTATGAATGAATTTTCAATTTTCATCTAATTGTCTTTCAGCCATTAAGGCTATATATATATATATATATATATATATATATAATTAAATATATATATATATATATATATATATATAAAATTAATGAGTAGTATTTCGAGCTAAAACGAGCCAAATAAGAACGAACAAATCTATGTTTGTGCTCTGCTTATTTACTTAGTGAACAAGTTGTACACAAGCTTCTTAACAAGTCGAATAGGAGCTGTTCGTGAACAACGGGCTGTTTTGACAGCCCTAACTACAACAACCTAATTATGGGAGAGATCAACATGTTGTATCAAATAAGGATAAATTTCTTAGTTTGTTGAAATTTTTTTGCATAATTTTTTATGCTAACCTTGTTATTAGCTTGTTAGTGTTTCTATTTTTATTCAAATTTAATTTAAATTAGATTCCCATTATGATGAATAAATTGCAATTGCTCACTGACTTTGACATGTTCGAATTTATTATTGATTTCTTCAGATTCATCTGATCAATGCATGATCTTTTGGTTTATAATTTTTAAATTTACGACTTTTCATTTAAAGAAAATTTTTTTTAGTGTTTCTATTTTGTGATCTTGATATCTTAAGTTCCTTTTCAAGATTTATTAAAATACTTAACCCTAAATCTCCTCATGAAAACGTATTTAAATTTTAGTGTTATCTAGATATCATCATAACGATATCATTCAAAATTCAATTATTTGTGTTCGTCAAGTTTGTCCAACTTGTATAGTGTTATCAAAATTGGATTTAAATTTCATTTATGAAGTTATTATTGGACCTTACCAAGTTAAACATCTAATATTTGCTTATAAAATAGCACTGCGTAGTGGATGTTAACAAACCAAACAACCACTGATGTATTTGAGGGTAGGGAAATATATCCTCAAGTGACTGGACAACAACTGAAGTTAATATCAGACTATTTTTAGTCATGTGAAATTTCATTATATTGTGGAAGCATGTTTTCTATTAATTTCTTAAAGGATTATTTGTTTGTTTGAAGTTATAAATTATATTTTAAAAAGTGATAGAATTTGTGAATTGCATCATTGGTATGAATGTAGTTAGATATCAACACTAATTTCAAATTCTATAAATCTTCTCCAAACTACCTCAAAAGTGATAAATTCATTTTCATACTCAAAATAAGTGAACACAAACTTTGTTTTCTAGAGCCTATTTTCTATCTAGAAAGATTATGGAGAGTCTGATGGAGATTGCCAAAACTTTTATTTTAATGATTGGAGGAAAGCATGCATATATTTGTTTGCTAAAAATGATTGAACTTTGTTTGAACATGCTGACATGTTCAATTTTATTGTTCTTAAATTATTTTTTTTTGGATTTTTACTGTTTGACTTCATTATTTATATGGTTTTTTTTTATCATACCATTTTGATCCTTGGTATTAATTATTTCCCATTCTAACATTTTGATCTAATGAAGCTGTCACCTTGATTGGCTAATGTTAATCAAGTGGTTTTTCCTTAAATCTTCTAAATATTATCCCTCAAGTTTTCCCTAATTATGAAAATGACCCAACCCTAGCCATGACCTTCCCCATTGCTCTATGGCATCCCAGTCATTATTTTTTAGGTGAACAAGAATTGTCCAATGTGGTCGGGAGCAGCATCTTAAGAAGCATGTACAGTTGAAGTGTGAATCAACATGGAGGTTACTTGGGGCATGGGTGGTTTAGTCCATAAGCTTAGCATGCCCAGTTAATTTATCTATAATTTGAGTTAAGTGAATCACATTAATAATGATGTAAGATCAGCTTGTTATACAGATAATTACGAATTTTATAGAAACATACAGTACATTCACAAATCTTGGTGTGTCCAGTAAAAATCTACTAATTTTATATAATAAGATGAATAACGGTCTTTTGAAAAGATTAATCTCTAGCATCGAAATTGATGATTTTCCTGCTGCAATCCGTATTTAATCTTTCTAATTTCACCACCTGTTATTTATCTCTAACTTCTTGGTTATCTCACCTGATGGATGAGACAACAGGCTGAACATTGTCCCAAGGAAGGATGCCCTATCCGTATGCACAATTACTGTCTATCGAAAATTTTCAAGCGTAAGGTAGTATCCACTCCTCTCTTCTGTTTCTAGGAAAGCATCCTGATCAAATTTTTGATAGAAAGTGTCTTAAATCTTATTGGATTTGCTTTGAGATGAGTTCAAATGGAGATTTATCACACTATTCTCAAAGCAAATTAATGAATTTGATAAACATCCTGACCAAAAGTTTTCCTTGTTTTTGTTCGTTGGTGCTTTTGAGCTGGTGAAGTTGTGATTTTGTATAATGGCTGACCTTAATTGTGCAGCAGATTGCAAGAGTTTGTCCTGTCTGTGCCACTGAATGGCACCCTTCTGATTGCCATGAAGAAGTAGAAGACAAGGTGATAGAGGCTTCCTTACATATTAATGAGGTCCTAAACATTCCTTACCCACGTAAAAAGAGGACAAGAAACTTGAAAGCAGAATTGTTTACAGCTGATGAAGCTCAAAGCCAAATGATTTCTGGTCCTGCTCTGAGGAAGAGGCTGAGGAGCTGCAAAAATGAAATCGTGGAGACCGAGGATGCGGAACCATCTCACTCGTTACCTGGTTCCACTATTGGTATGAGAACTCGCCGATCTGGACGCATATAGTTTAATCATTCTTGCTCTGGTGCTTATATGAGCTGAAGCATGAGCTCTGTTCCATTTTTGTAATGTATATTTGAGAACTTTTATTACTGTTTTTGTTCTGTCGTTGTTAGTCTTATGAATCGTAGGACTAGTGATCATATTTTGGTTATAAATGCATCTTGGCCAAATTTTTTAAATAATTTGCTGCTATATTTTTAATCTAATTGATACCTAAATTTATTTTAAATCATTCATTAAATCAATAATACTTTCAGATATTTTTTATGCGTCATCAACAAATTATTTATCATTTGCTATGAATCTTGAGATTTTTTAAGCAAAAAATATTTTAGATTTAATTTCAAAATCATTCATAACTTCGATTTTAAGAGGTTTATAGTCAAACTATTTGTCTTGACAAGATAAACTCATTGATACCAAAATTGGTCTAATCTGAGCTTGAGCAAGTTTAAATCAAGCTATTAAAGCACAATTGCAGGCTTCAAATCATTAATTGGATGGTTAAATTAATTTAAAATTTGATATATTTCTATTCAAATCGAGCATTTCAATAAGAGGAGTCCAACGAGAACTCCTTTAATTATAAGGTCATTAAGATCCTCATATCATAAAAAGAGAAACATCTATGATAAAGGCTATAAATAGATCTGATCCCTTCACTTGAGGGGAGGATGAGTTAAATTTAGTATTGTTCTTCCCTAAAGTCTTGTCAAACACTTTCGGCCTTCGTAGCTGCTGACAACACCCTTTTTATTTTTCTAAAGAGCGCAAAAGGCTCCATTTTATTATCACAAGAAAAAAATTACAAAAAAATGGGATAAAGAACTCAACTTAAACCCTATACAACTCACTCAAAGAAAAGAAAATATGTTCCTATTTCCCAAAGAAAAGAAAAAATACAACTCATATCACACCCCAAAGCAAACAACAGCATGATCAATAAAGGTCCTTAATGGCTAAAGCCAACAACTCATCAAGAAACATAAAGAAAACTTTAGCATTCGAAAGATTATACCCAACCTTTGCTACTCAATGAGCCATCGAATTGCCTTCTCTACGAACATGAGACCACATAACATTCATATTCTCTGATAAAGCTTGAATTCTATTCATCTGAAGCATAATACTCCAATGCACCTCTTTATTCCACCTGCAACACTTCCAAAGAAATCAGAGAATCCATTTCAATAATTTTTTGGCAACCATTAGTCCAAAAACTACTGCATCAGCTTCAACAGTTAATGCAGAACTAGGAAAAGTCAAGGCCGAAAACCAAAATACTAGAGAACTAGCAAAATCACGACATACTCCACCCATACTAGTCGCATTAGGTTTCCAAAAACTATCAGTATTAATCTTAAAATAGGGAGCATTTGGTTTACACGAAGTAACCCAAATAGTATGCCTAACATCCATATTCTGCATTACCAAATGCTGAATATTGCCAGCAAACTTATTCCAAACCTTCCTTTAAATTTAAGAAAAGTAAGACTCTTGCACTAATAATAGAAAATGAGACCCATAGTCTGGTACACATCAG
Source organism: Phalaenopsis aphrodite (assembly GCA_003013225.1). Lineage (NCBI taxonomy): Eukaryota > Viridiplantae > Streptophyta > Magnoliopsida > Asparagales > Orchidaceae > Phalaenopsis > Phalaenopsis aphrodite. The sequence continues at coordinate 44,856 of NEWO01000465.1, forward strand.
GCATCACATCATTAAAAATTGCTTTATTCCTTGCAAGCTAGACAAACCACATAACCATACAAGGGATAGTGCTAAAGAATACCTTTCCAAACTGTTTCTATCTATTAAACAAATCGGTGAGAGAATGAAACGTATGTTCCATTTCAATGTTAAGAAGCTTTTTAGTGACTCACATATTGCGGTAATAAAACTGCAATCGCCAAAAAGATGAAAAATGGACTCCTCCTTGTCCTTACAAAGAATGCAACGAAAGAGATTCTTAACCCTTTCATCTTAATAATATCATCGGTCGGAATAATATTATTTAATACACACCATATAAAGAAAGACATGGACAGTTTTGACCAGGGATTCCAAATCCACTCCAGTTGAAAACCTTGAGAAATAGAAATAGATTGAGCAAAGCTCTTTGAAATTGAATCCTCCAACCTTTTTTTAACAATCAAACTATCCTTCCTATCCCTAAGGATAGGAATCGAAGCAATGAATTTTGCATCCTGAAAATTAAAGACTACATCAGCTCATCCAGCCTCCAATTATTATGAGCCCAGAATTTGTCAACTTTAATATTAATATCAAATGGCCCACCATAATTATCAGCAAGTGCACCTTGTCCCAAACAATTATCAAACCAAAAAGAACACTGCCCATTACCCAAATCCCAACAAAAGAAATTTTCAGTAAGCTTAGAAAACTTACACATTTCTTTCCAAATGAAAGAATCTCTTTTCAAAGGAGAAATAGTTATGTTCCTCAGCACAATTTTTAGCATGCATCAATGAAGCCCATAAAGAGTTATTCAAACGAAAATGATACAAGAGCTTCATGTAATTTATTTTTATAGAGTCTCGAAGACTCCTAAAACCCGGACCACCCTTATCATAAGGCTTACACAGTTTAAGCCAACTCCTCCAATGAATACTTGTCTTACCCAAACCATCCCAAGAAATTTATTAAACAACACTTCAAGCTTCTTAATAACCTCTATAGGCATATTCATAACTTGTAAATAATAAAGAGGCAAAGAGCATAGGATACTCTTAAGGATAGTAATTCTCCTTCCATAAGAGAGAAATTTATTCTCCCAAGATAACAATTTCTGTTTAACTTTATCAACCATATGTAGACAAGTGGCAATCCTCTTTTGTCCCTTATTTAATTCGAAGCCCAAATACGAAATAGGAAGGGAAGATTTTCTACAATTAGTAACATCAGAAATCCACTTCTTTGTAGTAGTTGAAACATGTTTAGAAAAGTAATAAGAGCATTTAGAAGTATTGAAGCAAAGCCTTAAAGCCTTTTGAAAATGTTGAAGAATCTCCTAGAATCTCTTAATTGACCATTTATGAGCATTGGTAAAGACAATTAAGTCGTCCACAAAGCGAAGATGTGAAATACTAATTCTTCCTTTGTGAACGTAGTTTAAAGTAGGGCAAGCTGCAAAACAGTGATTAAGACTCCTGTAGATATAATCAAAGACAATAATAAACATATAAGGGGAAAGAGGATCACCTTGTTTGATACCTTTGTTGGCTTTAAAGAAGCCACATTTCTGACAATTAATAAGTTGAGAATAATAGTTATTATTCAGGATTCTATGAGATAGAGTGCAGAAATGAATAGGAAAACCAATGGCTTTCAAAACATCAAGAATAAACTCCCACCGAATAGTATCAAAAGTTTTCTTAATGTCAAGCTTGAAGATCACATCACCCCCTCTACTCTTCATATCAAAATCCATAAGAAGTTCCTGGACAGTCAGAGCATTATCATTAATACTCCTCCCTATCATAAAAGTAGATTGATTATTATATATAATATTCTGAAGGAAAGGATGCAGTCTGTTAACAATAATCTTTGAAATGATCTTAGACATTACAGTATTAATACCGATAGGTTGAAACATTTCCTAAGAAGAAGCAGTACTAGCTTTAGGAATGAGAACAATAGTAGAAGACTTAAAATATTAAGGTAAATTAACCCCATGGAAAAAATCCTGAATTGTATTAACCAATTCAGGATGAATAATCTCCCATCCTTTATTATAAATTTTAGATGTAAACCCATCAGATCCAGCTGCTTTCCCATCCTCCATAGACTCCAGAGTTTTCTTAATTTCCAACGTACTAGGAATACTTGTTAGATTCTGTCCAAAATTGTCAGAGACCGAGCCGTACAAAGCTGTATTAATTGCTAGTAAAGAACTTTCATTTGAAGTAAAAATATAAGAAAAATAAATAATGCCATGATTGAAAATAGCTTTTTGGTTATTTAATATGCTACCATTACTGCAACAAATTGTATTAATATGATTACTTCTTCTGTTTTTAATACAAGCCTGAAAATACAAAGGATTTCTATCCCTTTCCAGAAAATAAGTCTTATTGGCTTTTTGGGCAAGGAAACATTCTTCCATAGAAATAGCTTTATTTAAGTCCCGTTGTCCTTGAAATAGGACATCCGAATCAATCCTCTGGTTGGATAAATCTTTTTCCAGAGACTTAAGTTCATTTTCAAGTTTCTCAATACCAAGATTTATATTCCCAAATATCTCCCAGTTCCAACTCCTATGACTGTTAGCCAACATTTTTTGTAGCATCCATAGTTTATACCCAGAATTACCCACAACTAAAGTCTTCCAACAATTTTTAAGAAATTCAATAAAATTTCCATGAAGAAGCAACATGCTATAAAAATGAAACTGGTAAGAGATCTTGAAATAAGAATTTCTAATTTTCAGAATAATAGGGGCATGGTCAGATGCAACAACATTAGCAAGATATTTGTTTAATCTTTCAAAAGTACTTCCTCTATGCCAAGTAAAGGGAGTTCCTTTAAATCCCAAATCAAAAAGACCAGCGTCTATAATAGCATTGTTGAAAAAGGAAATGAAATTAAGATTAGGAGCAACACCTCCTTTCTTCTCTAGAACATAAGAAATTAGATTGAAATCTTCTCCCAAAGACACGGTTCTGAGTTAGAATTAATGTCAGCTAACAGGTTCCAAAGTTCTAAACGAGATTGTTTAGAACAACCAGCATAAACAATAAAAAAAATGAAAGAATCATTATTATGATGAATAAAAAAATGTAAAAACTATTCATGATTGATAAGAATATCAATCTTGATGAAGTCCTTCAAAAATAACCAAATCTTATTATTAAGATTGGCTAGAGTGTGAAAAAAACCAAACCTTCTCATGAACTTCCCATTATTTTTAACAGCAACCAAAGGCTCCAAAATACTAAAGAAATGCAAATTATAAATACGAATCAATCTCTTTAATTTGAAAGAGGCACTAGACTTAGCTATGCCTCTAATATTCTATATTAGAGTATTAAACATATTTAAGATTGGATTTTCCTCTATTGCATCTAGATGAAGAAGGAATTACCTCATCATCTTTACCTGATTTCAAAATATTGAGAGCTTCTTGATTAATATAACTAAGTTCTCTTGCTCCCTTTAGTTCCCTTTTTCTTGAAGATCTTTGAACTAACCAATCCTCTTCCAACTCTTTCCTTGTTAAAACCAGACTATCTTTATCATAGGTAATAAGATTGGATGCAAGAATCACATCATCATTAATTGTAAGGCTAGAAATCATAGGGTCAGAGATATTATCCTTAGGAATATCCCCTTTATTCGAGACAGGCTTTGTTAGATCCAGTTCTTTCGAATGTAGATGAATATTAGTACTCATGCTCTCAGGTATATTCTCGCATGGAGGTATGGAATTCAGTATTTCATTAGACAAATTGTGCCCAATGTTTACTGTGTCACCATTACTGATTCGAGCTTCTTCGTTGTTGGTTAACTCTATTGTGTAACAACATATCCTTGAATACGAAGTAATGACTTATCCCTGAATATTGTGTAATGAATTATCCTGAATATGGTGTAATAAAGTATCATGAATACAGTGTAACAAAGCATCTCAAATAAAATATAAAGACATATCCTAAAAGTGGTATAAATGAATAACGTCCTATTGAGGATTTCACGATAACGTTTGACGACAATGACTTAGGATTGTTGTATTCAGAATGACATGACTTTCTTTGAACCTCTTAAGCTTTCTATTCATCATATACCGACAAGTGTTATGTCTAGTATAAAATAAAATGCTCGAGAGACGGGTTGCATCCTCCAATCAGTGTAACACCAATTACACTTTTTGTGGCCAACTGAGTCTCTTTCAGCCACCCACTACGGCTTATGTGGTCAGTAACTGTTGTGGTTTCTTACTATGACCTATGTGGCTAATTGCTATCATTACAACCTTTCACTACAACATTTGTGGCTAACTAATGCTCATGCAGTGACCTGCTACGACCTATATACCCTTGTTACTGTAGCTTCCCACTATGACCTATGTGATTGACTGCTATAATTACAACCTTCCACTAGAGTTGTTGTGGCAAAATGATACTCTTTAACGATCCACTATAGCTAATGCGATCAGTTACTACTATAATTTCCCCCTATGACATACGTGACTAACTACTATCATTAAAATCTTCCACTACAACCTCTGTGATTAATTGATGTTCTTACAACGACCCACATGACCTATGTGGCCAATTACCATTAGTTATCCACTACAACTTACATGGCTAACTGCTATCATTACAACATTTTTCTACAGCCTCTGTGATAAACTAACACTCTTGTACTGACTTACTATGAACTATGTGGCCAATTACTATTGTAGCTACCCACTAAAACTTACGTGGCTAGCTGCTATCATTACAATCTTCTGCTACAACCTATATGGCCAAACGACAATCTTGCAGCGACCCCCTACAACTTATGTGGTGTTGGTACCCATTACGACCTTTATGGCTAACAATTGTCATTACAACCGTCCACTACATCATTAGTGGCCAAATGAAACTTTTGTAGAGACCCACAATAGCCTATATGACCAGTTACTACTATAACTTACCATTATGGCTCATATAATCATTTGTTGTCAATACAACCTTTCATTACAGCCTCTGTAAACAACCAACACTCTTACAACCACTAATTATGGTAGTCTCCTAGGTCAAGTGAAACTATTGCAGCTACCAACTACGTCCTATGTGACCAGCTACAGTCTATTTAACTAACTACTACTACATCCTTTAACTACATCTTATATGACCAACTACGACATATGTGACCATCCACAACTTATGTGGTCAGTTACTACTGCAGCTTCTCATTATGAGCTCTATGGCTAACTAACACTCTTGTAGCTACCAACTATGACATATGTGACATGTTACTTCTACACTTACCACTATGGCTTCTGTGGCCAATTGACGCTCTTGCAATTATCAGCTATAACTTATATGGCTGATTACTATTCCAACTTCTCACTAAGGCCTTTGTGGCCAATTGATGCTACTATAGCTATCAACCATGACATATATGACCAACTACGACTATGTGGCCAACTATTATTACAACTTCCAATTATAGCCTCCTCAACCAACTGACTTTATTTCAGTTTTCAACTATGACCGCTTACAACTACCAACTACAACTTTTATGGCCAAATACTGTAGCAACAAATTATTGTCTTTGTGGCCTACGACTACTGTGCACTGAAATTATCAGTTTTGTAATTCTATCTTCTCTAATTCAAGAGAAGTGTGAACCCATGTACTTACAATCATATAGTGGATTATGTACTTCGTTATTTTCCACTTTACGACCACGAATCTTCTGGCATGCCACAATTATAATTTTCGCATTCATAAATTAATTTTTCATTAAATTTATTCATGCAAAACCTTTCTTATTTGTGCTTTACCAAAATTTGATGATTTTTTTCTTTAAATATCTTCGACGAGAACATTTAATTTTAAATTCTAATCAGCTCGTAATTATTTTCTTAGTTTTAAGTTTGAAAATTTTACATATAAAACATTCTACATTAAGTAAATCAAAATTTCAATAAGTAAACCATGCAATTATTTCTTTACATGATTGGCTGAACCTCACATGTTTTTTTTGGCTGGTTTTCGTTTTAAAATTCTCTAGCTTAATTAGTTTGCTTTCTAATTATCATTCAAATTTAAAAAGCCCCTTCCAATTTAAATGAATTTTCTTATTCTCCTAAAAATAAATTTGCTTAATATTTAATTCTGCCATTAAACTCAGTGGAACAAAATTCTAAAATGCCTTTTCGCTTTAATTCATTTTCAAAGTTTCCTAAGGCCGTCTTACAAAATATTTCTTGAAATTCTTTTTTGCTTCAATTTTTTTTAGCTTCATATAGTGCTCTAGAATTCCTTTCTCCATACAAATCGCCAGACAAATTGAGTGATCCATTGACAAATCTTCGAAGCACATTTTTGTTGGAGTATAATTTTTCGGTTGATTCTTTTAACTAGGTTTCCAAGAATATATATTTTTATTTATTCATGAGGTTTACTTGATTGCAATTCTTTATAAATTAAGCGTGATTATTGCTAGGATTTGCTCAAATTTATTGTGATTGAAAATTGAGTAACATTTGACTTTGAAGTAATATTTGATTTCATAAAATTTTATAAAATATTGTGAGTTTATTGAACTTTGAAATCAATTTCAACGTTTTGGAGTTCTATTTGAAGCTTTTGTCAAATCATCTTTATTTTCAAATTATGTTCTATGCTAGATTTTTGAAGTCATATTATTTTCAGAAGTTGTATCTTTTCATTTTATTGTGCCATTTTGTATCGTTTTAATTTTTGCTGTTATTGTTGTAATGTAGTGGAGTTGGTACTTAACCCAGTTCTAAATGCACATGGGTCGTAATTTGTTTTTGATTAGTGGTTTTCTTTTCTAGTATGGTGTTTGGTTAGGCGTAAAATATGGCCCTGAAATTGGTTTGGGCCGAATAACGCATAAATTTATGATGTTTGTTTCTTCCTTTTCACGTTTTTGCACCTTTGATAATTTTTCATTTTCTACTATTTTAATTTTTGCATGAAAATTACTTCTTGTTCTAACATTTAAGTTAAATAAAAATTGAATCAAAATAATTTTTGTTAAGATTTCTTTCTTAAAATTCATTTAAATAAAAAAAATTAAAATCACTTAATTAATCTCTATCTTGGAAGACATTCCTCAATCTATATTGTGCTACCAATATTCTATGAATAGCTTGTTAGAAGCAATTATTGCCTTTTTTTTTTTTCATTTTAACTATTTAGATTGAGTTTTTCGTACGTTTTTGTCCAGGCTAGCTTTTGCAAGGAGAATATTTATGTCCGAAAAATACTAATAGTAGCAGAGCTCGATCGACACTCTTATTCGGTCGGCCACCCCAATCGACCGACTGACTACATTACTGGATGGATCTAAAAACAAAAGATGCCAATGAAGACGAATAACTCCTAGGAGCATCATACCTTGTATCTCTTATGAGTATAATAATTGTATCTCTCAGGAACCTAATGACATGTAACTCACAGGAGCATAATAATTTATAACTCTCAGGAGCAATGGTGTAATATTCTAGATCACATATGATTTATAAATAGAGGAATTTTTTCCAAAAAAAAAGGGGGAAGCCATTTGGGCTCTATAGCCATTGAGGCATCACACCGCGCTTCCCTTGTAATCACATTTAACAAATAAAGTGGGTCTAAGAGCCCGAGGACCACCCCCATTTTGCCCCACTAGAGGCAATCGCTGTATCACTTCTTCTTCTCTAAGTCACATTTTTTTTTTCTCTCTTTTGGTCTCTACGCTCTATGCCTTGGGTACGATTCACATGATAAATTTGAATTCAACATAATAGAATTTTAATCTAGCCTAAATGTTTCTCTTGTTTTTCTATTATTTATCTTTGGCAGATTTTGGACATAATATTGTTCTGTCCCTAATTAAAATGGCTTTATTTTTTTTTGTTTGTGCAATTATAAGGATAACTTTCTAATTTTTTATTGAATTATTAATATCATAAATTTGGTTATTATTGCATCTATAATATTGACTGTTTTTTATGTGAGAATGCTGTCGGGATATACTTTCTATTTTTTTTTTAAAATTAGATTTTATTATTTTACAGTTTAAATAAATGTTATTACCATCCATAATGGGTGTTGCTAAGGGGCCATTTAAGATCACCTTTATTTTTTATTTTTTATTTTTATTTGATTTTGATTACATTTTGATTTGAAACAAAACTTGTTCTCCTATTTATCAAAATAAAATTATTTTTAAAAATATTAAAATCACTTAAAAGGACTTTTAATTTTAAAAAATATATTAATTTTTTTAAAAGCAAAAAAAATAAAAATAAATAAACAACACAATAAATAAACATATCTTTAAAAATAAAAGAAAATAAAACAAACAAAAAAATTAATCCCAAATAAACTATAAGAAATGAGTAATATAACTTTTTTTTTGTCATATTCTAAGATATATTTATATTTTTAAAATTATGCTTGCAATTTCAATGGTTTTTTTGCAGATAGTATTGGGATATTTTCTTTGCCTTCTTAACTATCACATTCTACTGTACTACAACTCTTCTGAACTTTGAAACTATATTAGAATGGGCTTAGGTTTTATTAATATTATTTTGAAATTAAAATTATATTGCCAAAATACAATCACAATGACCTATATTTAATGAACTATGTCGTACCAAGACAGACAGTCATGTTCAACTCAATTTGAATAGTAATGATCAAAGAGATAGTAAATACGAGTTGTTTAGTGTCGACCACCCGACAAATGCTTTCCTTCATCTGTTAATCTCAAGGAGCTTATCCGATGATATGGCCTATGCTATTCTATAAGATTGAATTAACCATACTAGAGAGGACCCAACTCTTTTCAAGCCAAACAAACTGACAGGGTTGTTACCCTACGGGTATGTGGGGCTTAGAAGGTGAGATGTTGCATCATCCAAGGATAATGTGTTAAGGATAATATTAATTATATTCCAATGTCAGAAGGAGAAAAGAGAATGCCCAACGATTGCTTAGGAATTTATATGTAATAATAATACGTGTACGTTATATTAAAAACTCTCATTTCTAGAGGGGATATATTTATGTAATCGGGAATGACAATTAGATCCCTTGAACAAAGTAACACAATTTTCCCAAGTAAATAGAACAATCCACTCTTTTTAATGTGTTCTTTTCTCATTCCTCAGCTCTACCCTTGAGGTGTGAATTCATAGGCAAACTAGGATTTAAAAGTTTTTAAAGAAGTAGAGAGCATGGATCATGCCACAAATAAGAAGATAAACTATACAAGGACCATAAGCATCAGAAGAGTGAGTAGCCCTGCTTGACTTGTGACTTTGGTACGAGAAGAAGAGAACTCATCGTTAAATATAGGGAGGCCTTGTTGCCTACCCTAGAGGACAAGGATGAGAATTTTTAACCTTAAAGCATAAGCTCGACCTCATCTGAGTATGAAAGAAGGAGAGTTGAGACCCTTAGACCATACATGTTAGAAAATGCCTTATTTAGAGAGATTGTAGTAGCTAATGTACCAGAACGCTTTAAGATTCCATTCTTGGAATTTTCCCTAGGAAGTTCAAATCCATCAAACTACTTTGCATTTTTGGAGTTCACCATTTGCTTATTAAAGGTGAAGGACACTTTAAGGTGTCGATTGTTCTTTGTGAATGTGAAGGAATCAACATTGAGATGGTTCAACAGTTTGCTGCTAGAGTGATTACTGTCCCGACCCGCAATTACACAAGTATTTATGCTCCTTAATATGCCAAAAACTTTACCCAAATTATATTTAGCGACTAGTGAGAACAAATGTATTATGATTAAAGAAATAGTTTTATCATTAGGGGTACTACGCAAGTATATGTATTATTTCAAGTAATATAGAGTTTTCTTTGAAAACCTCAGTATTGATCCCACGAGGAAGCCGAAAACAAGTGAACAATAAAATGAAATACAGGAATTTTGACTTTAAGAAAACTATGCTTAAGATTGTAGCAACTATCTAAAGATGAAAATTAAGTCTAGTAAATTTTACAATATGCAAGTAAAAGTAAATGTAATATCTTAGACAATATATAAAAAGATACTTTCTCCATTCCAACAATTAATAATTAGTGTAGGATTTCAAAATTTGTTTAGAAACTAAAATGTGGTATTGTGGCAAAAAGGAGTATACCTATTTCCTTACTTTCTTTGTAATTGTGCAAAGGGCATTGGCTAATTTAATTTTGGTGTTGGCATGTATAGTAGTGTTGGGTAGGTTATAGTCTCTCACTTATAGCTTACCCACTGGGCTGCCCTTATAGGACCTACCAGTGACCCTTAGTTTTAATCTCTAAATCAAATTGATAAAATAATCTAGCCTGTCACTCTAAAAACATCAATTCTACGTCCAACAAATCTTATCTCCCTATCTATTTGCACCACCCTTTAGATGATCATGACTGCTCTTTCCAAGGTAGATTGTGATACTTACAAGTCAATAAATTTTAGCCTTTCGGGTATATAAGTTCCTCAACAGGTTTTAAGAATACTAGTGACCAATTCGTAAAGTAAATGAAGTTCTGGTAAAAATATCATCACAATTTTAAGGAATAAAAGAAGTTCTAAATAAAATCAAAATCACTTACTTAATTACTTCATATTGCTAGGAGAAAGAAAAGAAAACTACTCACGAAGCATGGGGATAAAAAAACAAAACTTATTTATAAAACTCCAATCCAAAGTATAAAACTTAAGGACAAAGATAAAAATACTTATTTGGAATGTTTACCCAAGCACTCCTTTGAAGTTCTCTTACTTTTCTAACTCCAACAACACTTATAAGACTCACAAAATCTATAAATAGCAAAGACTCACAAATAAAACTTCTCACACCATAACACACTCACACAGTTTGAAACTCTATAGATTCGATCACCTAGTCTTTTGGAATTAATCTATATTTATCGAGCATAAAAAATGACTAAGGGTTATTTCAGACATCTCTCTAAAATTCAACCTCATTCAATGAATCTTCTAAAAGATAACTAGGGCGCCTAAGCGCCCAACTGTCGCGCCTAAGCACCAACCAATTTCTGCATCCAGTGCTAGGTGCCAATTCGGCTGTCTTGGTATTTTTCTTCAATTTAGTCTGCTTTGCTCCTTTTTGATGTGTTATTACTCCTTTTTACTCTTAAACTGTTTTTCTTGCACCTGCAACCAAAAACATAAAATTACATTTCATTAAAGCATAGTATCCTAAAAAAATTTAGCATAAAATGTACAAAAAAAGGTAATTTTAAGGTGGATCAATTTCCTTAAATTTAAACATTACTTGTCCTCATTTAATCTTTCTTACTATACATATAAAAAGTATAACTTATGGAAGTGAGTTTACTTGAAGATTTCTATAGAATTTATTTTATAAATGAAATAGTGAAACTTTTTGAAATTTTTTTAATAACATAGGTTAAAAGTAGAATGTAAAAATATTTAGTGGTCAAGTTTAAGAATTATGATTTTCTATTTCTTTCAAGAATAATTGTTATTTACAATATTAAAGATAATTAGAAAAATTACATGAAAAAGAATATCATGAGAACTTTGTTAGTGAAGAAGCTAATACTTCATAAATAAATTTAGAAATGAAATTAAGTTTTTCTCCTTAAGATAATTTAAGTGAAGTCAATTTTTGATTAGACATCTTCTCAAGCTTCTCCTCACATTTATTTTCCTTATTTGCTTTTCTTTTCTTTTTTTTTCTTTTTTTTTTTCTTTTTTTTGTCATGTAAGGATTACTTTATCTCAATAGTCTTTAATGATTTTGATTAAATGTGTATAAGACTTGAGATAAAGTAATTACTTAATATTAAAAAACTTTTCACATTTATTGATTAAATGTGTATAAGACTTGAATTTTTTTTAAATAAAGTCTCAAATCTTTTTTTTAAATAAAAATCCAAAATCTTTAACATTCCCAAAAATACAATCTTCTTTATTTTAAATAGTAAAAGCAAAATTTTATACTCTTATACTAAATATTTCAAATCCAAAATTAATGTTACTATTAAAAACTTTTACTTAGGTTTACTAAATTATTTATAAACTAAAAAAATTTATGGCCTCCCTTCATGAATTTAACCAATGCCTCATCATAATCAGCATCATAATCACTTTTCCTTCTAACAAAATCAACCTTATGATCAAATTTGTTGTCCATATCCTCGATAAGACACAACATCAAGAAAATATCATTCTAGTGTTCTAAATATCTTTGACTCAACACATTTTAGAATCCAGATGGAGGCTTAGTAGCAGTAGAAGCAGAAGGTGTACCTTGAACTCTATCTATAGGTTGTCCACATACATCAACATTAGCCTTCCCAATTGACTTAAGTGGCTTCAACTGCTCTTCTTAATGTTTAAACTTAACTCCAAAGTCTTTGCAAATAATAGATATAAAAGATGGAAATCCAAGACCTGAAGTTGTACTTGCTCTAGTAGAAGAACTAATATCATCATAAATAAGAGCGCCTACATCTATAGGTTTCCTCTCTTGAATGTAGTAGTTTAAAATATTTCTTTCTCTAGTCACTTCACTTAAATGATTCCAATGAAGTAGGTTAGCAAAAATACAAAAATCCTATGCCTTTGAAGTGTCATTGAGCTAAGAAGAAGAAAAATTTACCTTACGATCATTTTGAATTTTCCAGGCTCCATGACCATCTATCAATTAAGCCACGATCTGATCCAACTCAACCTCAGTTGGAATGAACTTTGAATAAAAACAATTAATCTCAGGTGGTTGACCATATATCACATTAATCCTCTCAATAGTAAACACTACTCCTTTTCCTCAAACAAACACTTCGTCATCATCAGCTTCAAAAAAAATTGCATAAAATTCTCGAACCATAGCGATGACAGCAAAAACAGTAAAGTAACACAAACTCTTCCATTTATGTGCCACAATAATATTCTCTATAGCTCCACCAGGTTTAGAAAAACTTTGTTCCGCAATAAACTTTCTCAAAGAACCAACTTCATTGTAAGAAATTTACGCATTTATATTAACAAATTTGGCACCATCATAGGATTCTCTTGCTCTTCTTCTCTTTGTCTCAGGAGCCATCTAAAATAAATTTGAAGAAAATACCACAAATTTAAAAATCAAGAAAATAGGCTTCTTGCAAGCTTTTTCAAGCTGACAAAGCATAGATCCATGGATATTTCCACACTAAATCAAATTTTTTTGCATATTTTCTGTCTCTACTTAATATATGAAAAATCCATGGTAAATTGCAAAGATAACTATGCCAAAACATATATCTAACCTCAAGAAGATGAAATCTGGTGTTTTCAAGCCAAGAAACTTGAAGATTTGAGCTCTATGAAGCACGCTATGACTGGTTTTTGCAAGAAATAGGAAGAAGAAAGAGCTAGCGCATCAACAATGGCGTGGGTCCAGCTTAAATTATGAAAATTTTGATTTTCGGCTAGTTCAGGTGAACCGACGCCTAGGCGCCAAGCTGTGCAGATTGTCTAGCACCTAGGTGCCTCATCTGATATTTTTCTTTCCTTCAGTTTTAAGTATAACACAACAAAACTTAGCCTTTTAAACCAAAAATTCTCATTAATTTAACATTACACCGCATGTTTATTAAGTCTCTGACATCTTCCATTTTCCAATTTTTGATTCAAAATTAATTCCAACATTGTAACACAGGGGCTACACATACATAACTTTCATTAAACTATCAAACAACATTACAATATCACACAAAAAAAATTAAGCAAATGAACACAAGCAAACTAACACATAATCAACAGCAAGATAAAGTAGCACACATAACACATCCTTTACTAAAGTAAACACAAACATCAAACAAAAACACTAGAAATCTATTCTAATGATCAATCTTTGTTGATCTCATTCTCGTCACCCCTCTCACATGCCAAATAATTGCGATCAAATGCGTAGAAGACAAGGGCATGAGAAAATTCTATAGCCCTCTTTTCATCAATCCATTTGTTCTTGCTATACATGACTACCGGAGCAACTTAATAACTAGTCAAGTGGTCGGATTGAAGTTTCATCTGCCACTCTAAGTGCTCGAACTGGTGATACATCTCATGCAACTTGTTATGTAGAATGGAAAGCTCCTCTTCAATCTTCCCAAACTTGCTCGTCACCTTCTCCAAACTTAGTTATAAAAATCTATTGAAATAAGTTTGGGCATCATTATGCACAAACTTATTTCCAACTCCATTCTCTCTATTCTCCATGGAAGCAAGTAATATCTCCAAAACATTCTAAATCTCTTCTCTAGTAAAAATTTTGAAGGTATGAAGATTAGGGACGAAGGCTTGACTGTTTTATAGAGAAGACATGGAGAAAAACTGCTTTGGAGCAGATTTCCCGTGTCCATAAACTATGGCGGTTAGAAGCCAGTTTCCTAGTGAACATTGATTTGCCTAACGAAAAATTTCTTCAATTTTAAATCATGTTTAATAGCTTAAAGAGTGCTAAGATAATGCTACTAGAGCAAAGGATAGTCACAATATTACAACAATAACAAACATAAATCAAATCACACCAATAACCATGGGTTGCCTCCCACGAAGTGCTTGGTTTACCGTCTTCAACCCGATGTTTCCCAATGTTTTACTCGGTTAGACCCAACGTCGAAGTCTCTTTATAATAGAGCTTGATTTCTCCAATGTAAGGCTTCAACCTATGTCCATTCACTTTGGTTAGATGTTCAATTTTTGGATCTTTATTCTCCAAAAGCCCATAAGAATAATCTTTTTTCATAATAAATGGCCCCATCCACTTAGACTTAAGTTTCCAGGGAAATAATTTCAATTGTGTATTGTATAATAAAACTTCTTATCCAGGTTCAAAATTCATTCTTAAAATCTTTTGATCATGCCAGATTTTCATCTTTTCTTTATAAATTTGAGCATTTTCATAAGATTCATTCCTAATTTTCTCAAGCTCATTTAATTGCAATAATCATTTTCCTCCAGCATCCTTCAAATTATAATTAAATTTTTTTATCACCCAATAAGCTTTATGCTCTAACTCAACTAGTAAATGACAAGATTTTTCAAATATGAGCCTATATGGAGACATTCATATAGGAGTTTTATAAGTAGTCCTATAAGCCCATAATGCAAAATCAAGTCTATCAGACCAATCCGTTTTTTTAGGATTCACAGTTTTCTCCAAAATTCTTTTAATTTCACAATTTGATACTTCTGCTAATGTACTAGTCTGGGGTGATAAGCTATGACAATCCTATGTTTAATTCTATATTTTATAAGTAATGTTTCCATTATAAATTCTGAAAATGACTTCCCCTCATCAGTAATGACCACTCTTGGCATTCCAAATAAGTAAAAATATATTTGTTTAGAAACTTTGAACACTAAGAGCATCACAATGAGGCAAAGCTATATCTTCAATTCATTTAGATAGATAATCCACAACCAATAAGATATATATCTTTCATGAAGATGGTACAAATGGTTCCATAAAATCCAAACCCCAAACATCAAAATTTTGAACTTCTAAAGTAAAATTTAGTGGCATTTCATCTCTTTTAGAAATATTTTCTACCCTCTGACATCAATCACAAGTTTTCACATAATTATTAACATTCTTATATAATGTCGGCCATTAAAATCCAGAGTGTAAAATTTTAAAGGCAATATTATCTATTCTATGGTGTCCCCGAAATTCATATTTATGACATCTTTTAATAATTTCTACGGTATCATTAATTGGTACACATCTTCGAATGCCTGAATCACGACATTTCTTATATAAATATGAGTTATCCTAAAAGTAAAACCTTACATCATACATAAATTTCTTTTTCTAGTGGCTTGTTAGTAAGTGTGGTAGAATATTACTAACTAAGTAGTTAACTATATCTGCATACCGCCGTTTATGCCAGTCAGCAACAATATAGAGTTGTTCATTAGGAAATTCTTATTTAGGTTATCCTTATTATTTTTTTCTTTTCTATGTTCAAGTCTTGACAGATGATCAACAATTTGATTATCAGATCCTTTTCTGTCCACTATCTTAAAATCAAATTCTTGTAAGTGAAGGACCCATTTGGTTAATCTTGGTTTCACATCCTTTTTCAAAATAAGATATTTAATAGCAGAATGGTCAGTATGCACAATACATTTAGTTCCAAGTAAATACTATTGCCAACAGCTCTTTTTCAGTTGTTGTGTTATAAATTTGAGCTTCATTAAGAGTTTTGCTGGCTTAATAGATAAATTTAAAAATCTTATCACACTTTTATCCTAAATCAGCTCCAATAGCATAATCACTTGCATCACACATTAATTCAAACGGCTTTTCCCAATCAGATGAAACAATGACAGGAAAAGTAATTAACTTTTCCTTTAATAGATTAAATGCTTTAAGAAAATCATTATTAAAATCAAACTTAGTAACCTTTTCTAAAAGATGTCAAAGAGGCTTATCAATTCTAGAGAAGTCTTTAATATACCTCTTATAAAATCCAACATGTCCTAGAAAACTTCTTCCAATGCTTACTAAATTAGGAGATTGTAATTTAACAATGATTTGAATTTTTGCTTCAACCCCCTCCATACCATTTTTAGAAATTTTATGTCCTAATACAATCCTTTATGTGACCATAAAATGACATTTTTCCCAATTGATAACTAAATTTGTTTCTTCACAACATTTTAGAACCTTTGCTAAATGATCTAAACTTGAATTAAAAGAGGTTCCAAAATCTAAGAAATTATCCATAAACAATTCAATTCCTTTCTTAACAAAAAATAGACATCATATAACTTTGAAAAGTTACAGGTCATCACATAAACCAAAGAGAATTCTTCTAAAAGCAAAAGCCTCATATGAACTCATAAATGTAGTCTTTTCTTGATCCTCTAGATCAACAGGTAATTGGTGGTAACCAGAATATCCATCCAAAAAGCAAAAGTATTCATGTCCTGCAGTTCTATCCAACATTTAGTCCAAGAAAGGTAAAGGAAAGTGATCCTTCGTAGTGGCAATATTTAATTTTATATAATCAATAAAAAATCACCATCCAGTGACTTATCTTGTTAGAATTAATTTGTTCTTTTCATTTACGACTATAGTCACCCCTCCTTTCTTTGGAACACAATGAATAGGACTAACTCGTGCACTATCTGAAATTGGATTAAAAATCCCAATATCCAACCACTTTAAAATTTCTTTTTTTTACCACTTCTTTCATCATAACATTTAATATGTTTTGAGGATCAGCCCTAGATTTACATCATATTTCATTAAAATTCTGTGCATATAGATTAAAGGATTCATTCCTTTAATATATATTAATGTTCAACCAAAAGATTTTTTATAATTTCTTAATGTCTCCAATAATTTTTCTTCCTGACATTTATTTAACTCTAAGGATATTATAACATGTAAAGTAGATGAAATTCATTAGAATGCATACTTTAAATGCTTAGGAAGAACTTTCATCGAAAGTTCAGGAGGTTTTTCTATTGAAGGGATTAAAGATTTACTATATTTAGTAGTATCCAAATTCTCAAAGTTTTCCTGAACATAATTAGTATCCTCAGCATTTATCTCTAATGATTTTTCTTCAAAATCACGTTCAGATTCACTCTCCATTCCTCCCTGATCTAATATCACTTTATTTTTTTCTCTGAATAACATCACATTTTTCTTGATAATGTTTAACAATCATATCAATATTATCCATCCTATAAAATTTTTCTTTAACATGATACCTCATTGACTTTAAAAAATTAAATGTTACTTCTCAGTTATTAACTCTCATGGTTAACTCTCCTTCTTGAACATCATCCATAACACATCTGGTAGTAAGAAAAGGTCTCCCCAAAATAATAAGAACTTTTTTATCTTCTTCCATGTCTAGCACAATCAAATCCACAAGGAAGATAAATTTATCCACCATAACTAGTACATCTTCTATAACCTATTTAGGATAAGTAATAGATCGATCAGCTAACTGAAGGGTTACAGTAGTGGGAAAAATCTCTTTTAAAATGAATAAAAGCATGAAATTAATGTTAGCTCCCAAATCACATAAGTCTTTTCCATAAAATTTCTCTTTAATCGCATAAGGTATTGTGAAGCTACCAGGGTCTTTAAGCTTTTAAGGAAGCTTCTTTTGAATTTTTGCATTACATTCTTCACTCAGTACAACAGTCTCATAAGCTTCAAACTTCCTCTTCTTGTTTAATATATCTTTCATAAATTTGGCATAACTAGGCATTTTTTCCAAAGCTTCCAAAAATGAAATATTTATTGTAATCTTCTTAAATATCTCAAAAAATTTTAAAAATTGTTGATCAAGCTTTTGCTGTCTCAGTCTTTGAGGAAAAGGAGGTGGTGGTCTTTCTAAATCATTTTTAGTTGGATAAACAGATCATTTTGGGTCTTTAGAAATAGTTTCTTTAGGTTCTTCAATCTCTCTCTTAACTTCAGTCTCTTTTTGACTTCCAACTTTCAATTCCTTTCCACTTCTAAGTTGAACAACTTTAATTCACTCTTGTTTCTGTTGGCACTATTTTGGTTTAGGAGTTGCCCGTTGGAAGCTGTCTCCCTTCGAAATCAAAATCCTATCGCCAGCTTCGGAATAACATTTTAATTTACATATATATATAAGTTTTAGAAAAAATATGAAATCAAACTGATCCCGCACTTCTCACAGTCTAAATGAAAGAGCATTATAGCTCAAACCCAACATCTATCCCAAAGGATAAACATGAGATTTGAGGATGAGACTCGATCAAATAAACTAAGAAATATATGACATCCATTTGGTCTGTGAAACCGTTTTATTTGCTGATAATTTCCCTAATTTAGTATGAAGAATTAAACAGGGTTTATTTTAAGCTGGGTTCAGAAAAACTTCCTATAAGGGCAAACCCCTATAGTTAATTACATCTTAAATGACCGAAGTCACTTAAGAAAACTCACGATAAAAATCAGAAAATGTTATCTTTAAAGAGATCAAAAGGAAAAGACTTTTCAACAAAATTGGACAAAGAGGTGTGAAATGGGAAAGACTCAAATTTGGAACATTTTGTTGTAGAATCCAAAGGAGGAAGAACTAGGGGATGTCATAGATCCGGAGGAGAACTTAAGTGACTTCCTAGTCAATCATATTGTTTGGCTTCAGTTTTTAGGAGAAATTAAGTGTTTCATCCTATAAATTTTTTTTATTTAGGGCTTATATTTGTGTGAAATGATCACACAAATAGCCTGAAAGATGTGAGGATTTAGGTCATGATGAATGATAACTTCAAAATCCTAAGATGATTTAGTGCTTAGATTGTACAACAGAGCTGTACAAAGGCCTAAAGATAAGTTGAGCATTTATGTTGCAAGACCAAACAACCTTGATGTCCTATGGCTTGGTTGTTTAATTCTAGGTAAGGAAATTAGTTTAGCTGGGGAAGACATGTCTTGCTGTTGAAGATGGCCGTGCTGCCCGCCGTGCTAGCTCCAAACTCCTTGCCATGAGAAGTTTATGTTTTTTAATGTGTCAGGTCACGATGTCAAATCAGATGGCCCTATGGTTAAAGTTCTTTAAATGTTTTGGGGTATGTTAAAGACGTCTTAATTTAGTTGTAATTGTTGTTTGATGATGTTTGTGATTAAATTTTGAGCTGTCTTATATTTTGAATGTTGTGGCGGTGAATTTTATTTTGTTTGATTTTGAATTTGGTTTTGGTTTTATGACTATCATAGCAGTTTTGGTTCTCATGCAGGGTGACATCGTTATTTAACATGCAAGTTTTGTAAGCATAATAGTACAGTGTGGAAAGTATAGAAAAAGATGGTACTGTAAACTGTAAAAGCGTACCTGACGAGTTTTCTTGTTCCACCACCTGAAACTCAAAATGCAAGTAAGGGCATTTTATGTAAAGTGGGAAAAATAAGGTTCCGGTGATCTACCAAAACCTAAATCATATCTTGGTGAGCGCCTATTAAATAAATTAAGGATGATCTCATTAAGAGAGAAATAGTGAGTTTAGTAGACCTCCGAGGTATCCAATAGGCCAGGAGAAAAGCAGATCCATGCTTCCCCCTCACCACCTGGTGAAAAGTCTCGAGATCATTTAAACTTATTATGTTACTTAATAATTCATCCTGTGTATATTTCCAATGCNAAAAGTCTCGAGATCATTTAAACTTATTATGTTACTTAATAATTCATCCTGTGTATATTTCCAATGCTCAATGAACATTGATGTTTCAATTATCCCTAATAGCAAGGTAATCATCATTTATCACACAATTTGAAAATTATGTAAGTGGAAACTATTGAGACACTTGACCAGCTTTAGCTTTAGTTTTGGGCTTGTAGTTTTTTTAAAGGTGTTTTATTTTCTTTAGTTATATTCACTTTTCTAATCCTCACTTAACCAAATTTGATTTAGCTTAAGTCACTACTAAGCTCTTAAGACCTTGGCGAATGTCTTCGTCATTTTGAAATAGATTAAATTTTAAGTGATACTAATTCATCATCAAAACATTTGAATGTCACTTGAACAAAAAATAGGGGTAATAAATTAATGAGTTATTAACACCCAAAATCATGCCCCTAAATCTAGGATCATCTAATTTACTAGACTTCCAAATTTTAATAATTTAGGAAAATACAAATTTATCCTTTAATTAGGAAAAGTGAGAATGGTTTCTACCAATTAATCCCTTGCAATTCAGTCATCCAAATATGTTAATTAGGAAAAAATGGTTGCCCATTTACCTTTCTTGAATTAAGCCTAAATGTTAATTAAGGTCAAATTCTCCAAGGTACACTTTTGCCCCTAAGGCTCTATCACTTTATAATTTATCAAATTTAATTTTCACCCTACCTTACTCATGGGCCAATTAAGGCATTAGAGGAGTAAAATATGATTTTTAAAATTTTAATTTAATTTATATAATTATTGATATGAAAAAATAGGGTTTTTCAAAGAGAATTCCATATCTTGACCAAGGCAGAGCCTAATCCCTTGAAAGTTTTACTGGAGATAGATTTAGACCAGAGAACAATTGGGAAAAAAATTTCATGATTTTTTGAGCTATATTTGAATTATTAGAATTATTTTAAATTTTGCAGTGTTTATTAATTATAAAATATTTTAAATGTGGAAATTTAAGTTTTTCATTTTTATTAAATTTCTCTAAGATCAAGGAACCCAGAGAAACAAATTTTACATTTTTATGACTATTCTTTGAGTCATTAGACTTATTTAAATGAAAGATTAAGAAATAAACATGTTTTGACTTTTTAAAATTATTTTTAGCTTTAAAATTCAATATCCTCACTTAAAGAATTAGAAAAAATATTCCAATTGCTCCTAAGTGCTTAGGAAACAATTTAGAATATTTCCATGAAATTTATCAATTTTTTTATTTTTATTAATTTTTAATTATTTAAATATTAAAATAGGCTTAAAAATAAAGTTTTTATTTTAATTACAATTTTATTTTTAGAAAAATTACCTTAATCACAAAGAGATCGCAAAACCAATTTTTATAATTTTTTGAGTTATATTTTAATTATTAAAAATTATATTAGTGTCAAAAATGCTATTTAACTTAGAAAATCAAGTTAAGTTATCAAATGTACTCCAAATGGTTTGAAATTTTTATGGAGAGTTCTCTGAAATTTAAATCATAGTGAAGAATTAAAATCAAGTCATTTAGATGATTATTTTTCCCAAATTAATTTTCTTTGTGTTTTAGGGGTTTGTAAGAGTTATGTGTATTCTTAATGACTTAGCTCATAAAAAATTTTCCAAAGAGTTCTGTAGCCACAATAAACCTTCCAAAATTTCTATGATTTTTTCTAGGTAACATGATAATTATTATGATTAATTAATGCAAATAATAGATATAAACTTGAAAAATATGGATCTCTGTCTAGAGGTCTTCTTTGACCATGGAAAAATCAGAGAACATCCCCCATGATAGAGGCAACAACATGCCTAAATATCAAGTCAAGGTGAAATGTCTACATGCATGGAGGGTTAACAGACTCAAAACCATATTTAATTAATTAAAAATAAAATATGCATCAAATAAACTTCGAACCATTTCCACATTTTTTTCCTCTATTCACCGAGCACTAGGGTATTTTTCTTTTATTTTTGTTATTTTTCTACACAAAAATATGGATTTTTGAAGTTCTGGCCATTAAATAAATAAAATAAAGCCCAATTTTTCTACTTATCCGACGTGACACCACATCATCCTCGGCGTATCTGAAGCTCCACATGGCGTATTTTGGTTCGGCGCTGCCATCTGAGTCAACACACGCCTAATGAACCATGCTCCTAACCGGTGCAATCAGAACCCTCCATTTGATACACTCACGATCCAATGGTTGTAGGTCATCGTCCCCAAATCCCTAGCCCGAGAACTGTCCAACTTCAATCCATAAGATCTCACTCATTTATTAACAAAATGTCATCAAGTTTGATCCCATGGATTGATCTAAGTGTTTAGAACACATCCATATGGTTATCATGCCATTAAATCAACTCTAATCAAATGGAAAGTGAAAATAGGCTCGGGAAGAGGGGAAGTTCAATACCATTGCTATGAGAAGGGAAGCTTCAATCTGAGGTGCTTAACACTTTCGTGGAGGTCCAAGGAGGCTTAGGATTGAGTCTCTCACTGTGGTCAAAGGTTTAGACCCAAATTTGATGAAGACTACATTTGGGTGTTGATCAAAGTCTAGTGTAGGGGCTCTCTATGAGGGGGTTTTCATGGCTCTTCATCTTCTTTCACTGTGGTGAAGGTGTGGGTGAGTTTAATTTGATTTTTGTGCACTGTGGAGGTGTGGAGAGTTTTGCCCTATCTCTGACAAGGATTTGAGCTCAAAAAATTGAACTCCAACAAGAGGAATAAGTGCAAGAAAGTGGTTGGGTTGCACTATGGAGGTATCAAAGAGGCTATGGGAGCAATTTAGAGGAGTCTCCTTGAGAAAATTTTAGCACTTGTCTCTTGGCTCTGAAGGGGCCATTTTATAGCCATGGCCGGAGAGGGGAGGTCAGGGTCTGGTCATGGGTGCAAAGGCTTTCTTAGGTAGTGGGCTAAGAGGCTCTAAAGTTTAATTAAGGTGAAGTGGCTCCTAAGGCTAATAATGGATTTGATTTAAGGGTGGTGGCTCTTGATTTTGAGGTTTTTCGATGACTAGGATAACCGGTAGGGCCAGGGGAGGTGGCCAGGAGGTCAGGTGAGTCAAGGGGAGGCTAAATTATGGTTATCCCCAAGGGTTAGTCATGATGGAAGAGATATTTGGTTTAAGTCCCAAAATTTGGTATGAATCCCTTAATTTAGGGACCCATTGGTCCACATCTTGCTTTGATGGGTTTTTTATGGTTTAGCCTAGGCCAAAAGAATGGCTTTGTGCCTGTGGTGGTCTTTGGTTGGCCAATTTGGCTTGATTAGGTCAATTTTTGGTGAAGGGGTCCATGTGGGTCAAAATGGCTAAAGGTTGGGTTTGGGTTAGGCCAGCCATGATTTTTGGCCCATGTAATTAATCAAAATTATGTAGATGATTGTAATGAAGATTTTTGGTGAAGGATTGAAAATGATTTTGAGTTCAAATGGGGGTTCAA
Organism: Phalaenopsis aphrodite; assembly: GCA_003013225.1. Lineage (NCBI taxonomy): Eukaryota > Viridiplantae > Streptophyta > Magnoliopsida > Asparagales > Orchidaceae > Phalaenopsis > Phalaenopsis aphrodite. Next base: position 68,474 of record NEWO01000465.1, read on the forward strand.
TTTAAAGGATTTTGGAAATTTGGTCACTTTGGGCATGTTGGGCTAGAGTTTTGGTCTAGATTGGGCTAAGCTTGGGCTAAGTCCAAATTGATTATTGAAAATGGTCAATAGTAATGTCATGAATAGTTTTCAACATAAATTGGGTGCCAATTTTGGGGCTTAGGCATTCAATTTGGTGACATAGCTAATTTGGGGATTCTTGGACTTGGATCAAAATTAATTGAAATTGTGGCTTCACCAAGGACAATTGAAGGTCAAGTTTGACGTGTAGAAACATTATGAAGAGTTTTCAACATAAATTGTGGCAAATTGAGTAGGCTATGGGGTTCAAATTTGTGGGATTAAGTCATGTAGCCAAAGTTGGGGGTTTGACTTAGATCAAAATTGGGCTCAAAGCATGGGCCAATTAAGTTTGGATTTGGTTTAAATTAGTCATATGAAAGGTGAATTTAAGTTTAGGATTGATATTGAAGAAAATTGGGCCTAAATTGATGGACATTTGAGATGAATTTGGGGAAATTAGGCCTTTAAAGGCAATTTGGGGGTTTTGGTCAAAATGACCAAAATGGCCAAATTGGGTCCAATTGAAGGGTAAAAATGGGTTTTGGAGATATTTGGAGTGATTTTGGATGTTTTGGGAAAGTTTGGGTGCCAAGGGTATCTTTGTAATTTTTGCAATTTTTGGGTATTTTGGTAAATTTGGCAATTTTTTGCGTAGTTTTGGGTGTTTTGTATATTTCTAAAAAGTTTAAAATTATTTTTGAAAAAACTTGGGTATTTTTGGGTGAAATTGGGGTTTTTGACCAAATTTGGGGTTTGGTGGTGTTTAGGTAATTTGGGTAGGTTTGGGGTAAAAAGTCAAATTGAATATTTTTGGTAGAATTGGGGTGTCAACCACCATAGATGAGCTATGGACCAATGAAATCCCCATTTGGGTCCTCCATGTACTGGTCTTAGCTAAACCTTAGCCTAAGTCTAGCGGGTCTATTGTACCATCTACATGCGTCTCTCAAAAGCTCATGGGGCCAAAGTCAACAATTTTGGATTTTAGGATTGTGAGTGAATATAGGTCATAGTGAGTGTAGTGAGTGAACAAGCTCCAGACCAACACCCAAAGTCAACCCTAAGGTCAATCAGTTCTATGGGGACTCATCTTGAGCTCCTTCATACTGACCCCACCTACTAAGTGCTAGAGGTTAGAACTAATATGTGAAACTTCAAGTTGAGCAAAGATGAGTTTAAAATTTTTAATGGCGAGGGTTTCTTTTCTAGTTTTCTAGGAATAGTAAACAAGAAAGTCCTTTGGCTAGAACCTAGGCTACTAAAGAGAGAAAAATAAACCTCAACAAAAGCGAGGTCAACAAATGGACCCCATATAGGTGTGGTGTACTGAGCAAGCACACTGCGTATATTGGCGTTTACCGACGAGATCAACAAAACCAACGCATACTCCTAAGTCAAAAAACTTAGAAGGAGGTGTAGAATTGTGTGTGTTATTTGTTTTTGCTAGGGAATTAGCAAGTGAATATTTGGTCACAGTCAAGAAGTAGGAACTCTCTCTAGGGACTGCAGAGTGGCTTTGAGTTATCAAATTTTAGGTATTTTTAGAGGATGAGAATCAGTATGTAAGTGCTGACCACGGGTTGGGAATTGAATTTATGTATCAATTTCAAAAAGAGATTCAGAATTTAGATACCAACCTTGAAAGGAGAGAATCATAATTTCGGTATTGACCCAAGGTGAGAGTCGAAATTTAAGTGTTAATCTCAAAAGAGAGTCAAAAGTTAGGGACTATCCTCGAAGTGAGGGAATCATAAGTAAAGGACTGATTCCAAAATGAGAGTGGAAATTTAAGGATCAAATCTCCAAAAGAGGATCGGAAGTTAGAGACTGGCCTCGAAGAGAGGGAATCAGAAGTTAGGGACTGATTCCGAAATGAGAATCAAATTTTAAGGATCAAATATCAAAAAGAGGACCGGAAGTTAGGGACCAATCCCAAAAAAGGGGGAATTAGAAGTTAAGGACTGATTTTGAAATGAGAATAAAAATTTAAGGATCAAATCTCAAAAAGAGGATCAAAAGTAAGGGACCAATCTCGAAAAGGGAATCAGAAGTTAGGGACTGATTTCGAAATGAGAATTGAAATTTAAGGATCAAATCTCAAAAAGAGGATCGGAAGTTAGGGACTGATCTCATAACGAGCAAATCAGAAGTTAGGGGATGATTCCAAAATGATAATTGAAATTTAACGATACATCTCAAAAAGAGGATCAAAAGTTAGGGACTGATCTTGAAGAGAGGGAATCAGAATTTAGGGACTAATTTCGAAATAAGAATTGAAATTTAAGGATCAAATCTC
>NEWO01000465.1:98956-110596 GCA_003013225.1 Phalaenopsis aphrodite
CAACAGAGCTATATAAAGGCCTAAAGATAAGTTGAGGATTTATGTTGCATGAGCAAACAACCTCGAAATTCTATGGCTTGGTAGTTTAATTCTAAGTAAGGAAATTGGTTTAGCTGGGGAAGACATGTTTTGCTGTTGAAGATGGTCATGCTGCCCATCGTGTTAGCCAAGCTCCTCACCATGACGAGTTTAAGTTTTCTAATGTGTCAGGTCATGATGTCAAATCAGATGGCCCTATGGTTAAAGTTCTTTAAATGTTATGGGGTATGTTAAAGTTGATTAGAGCGACACCGATTAGGATCCTATGGTTCCCTCATTTCGGTACCACTATCTTCTATCAGATTCATTTAGTCCAAATAAATTTATTAAACTCAACTTAATGAGTTCCATACTTTTATCTAGACCGTGGGAAATCTCATTAGTAACCGTAGGTTACCTCCTCGGAGGGATTCCCGATCATCCGACAGAGACATCTTAATTTAGTTAGAATTATTGTTTGGTGATGTTTGTGATTAAATTTTGAGTTGTGTTATATTTTGAATATTGTGGCAGTGGATTTTATTTTGGTTGATTTTAAATTTTGTTTTGGTTTTACGGTTATCCTAACAGTTTTGGTTCTCATGCATGGTGGCATGACTATTTAACGTGCAAGTTTTGTAAGCATAAGAGTACAGTGTGGAAAGTATTAAAAAAGATGGTACTGTAAACTGTAAATGCGTACTTGACGAGTCTTCTCATTCCACCACCTGAAACTCAAAATGCATGTATGGGCATTTTATATAAAGTGGGAAAAATAAAGTTCCGATGATCTACCAAAACCTAAATCATATCTTGGTGAGCCCCTATTAATTCAATTAAGGATGATCTTATTAAGCGAGACATAACGAGTTTTGTAGACCTCCGAAGTATCCAACAGGTCAGGAGAAAAAGCAGGTCCATGCTTCTCCCTCACCAACTGGTGAAAAGTCTCAAGCTCATTTAAACTTATTATGTTACTTAATAATTCATCCTGTGTATATCTCTAATCCTCAGTGAACATTGATATTTTACTTATCCCTAAAAATAAGGTAATCATAATTTATCACTCAATTTGAAAATTATGTAAGTGGAAACCCTTAAAAGGGGAATTTAATGCTATTGAGACACTTTGCCCGCTTTAGCTTTAATTTTGGTCTTGTGGTTTTCTTTAAAGGTGTTTGATTTTTTTAGTTATATTCACTTTTCTAATCCTCACTTAACCAAATTTGATTTAGCTTAGGTCACTACTAAGCCCTTAAGTCCCTGGTGAAAGTCTTAGTCATTTTGAAAGAGATTAAAGTTTAAGTGATATTAATTCATCAAAACATTTGAATGTCACTTGAACATCAAGTAGGGGTATTAATTTAATGAGTATTATCTAGGAGCATTTAATTTGCTAGACTTCCAAATTTTAATAATTTAGGAAATTACAAATTTATTCTTTAATTAAGAAAAGAGAGATTGGTTTCTTCCAATTAATCCCTTGTGTTTCAATCATCCAAATATGTTAATTAGGACAAAAAAGGTTGCCCATTTCCCTTTCTTGAATTAAGCCTAAATGTTAACTAAGGCCAAATTCCTAAAGTTACACTTTTACCCCTAAGGCTCTATCACTTCATAATTTATCAATTTAATTTAAATGACTTTAGAATTTTCATCCTACCTTACTCATGGGTCAATTAAGTCATTAGAGGAGAAAAAATGTGATTTTTCCAATTTTAATTTATTTATATAATTATTGATATGCAAAAATAGGGGTTTTCAAAGAGAATTTCATAACTTGACCAAGGGAGAAACTAATCCCTTGAAATTTTTACTGGAGATAGAATTAGACTAGAGAACCATTGGGAAGAGATTTCATAATTTTTTGAGTTATATTTGAATTACTAAATTTATTTTAAGTTCAGGAGTGTTAATTAATTATTAAATATTTTAAATGTGAAAAATTAAAATTTACATTTTTATTGATTTTAATTTGAATTATTAGAATTATTTAAGTGAAAGATTATGAAAAAAAATCATTTTTAGCCTTTTAAAAATTATTTTTTAGCTTTATATTTCAATATCATCAATTAAAAAATTAAGAAAAATATTCCAATTACTCCTAAGTGCTTAGAAAAAAATTTAGAATATTTCCATGAATTTGATCAATTTCGTGATTTTTCTTAATTTTTATTATTTAAATATTAAAATAGGCTTAAAAAATGAAGTTTTTATTTTAATTACAATTTTATTTTTAGAAAATTCTCCTAATCATAGAGAACTCCCAAAACTAATTTTAATAATTTGTTTAGTTATATTTTAATTATTAAGAATCATTTTAGTGTCAAAAATGTCATTTAACTTATAAAATCTAGTTAAGTTTTCAAATGAACTCCAAATATTTTGAAATTTTTATGGGGAGTTCTATGAATTTTAAATCACAGTGGAGAATCAAAATCAAGTAATTTAGATGATTATTTTTCCCAAATTAATTTTCTTTATGTTTTAGGATTTTGTAAGAGTTAAGTGTATTCTTAATGACTTAGCTCATGAAAATTTTTTCAAAGGGTTCTCTGGTCACAGTAAAACTTTCAAATTTTCTTTGGATTTTTTCTATGTAACATGCTAATTATTATGATTAATTTATGCAAATAATATACATAAAATTGAAAAATATGGTTCTCTGTCTAGAGGTCTTCTCTGACCTTAAAAAAATCAGAGAATATCCCCCATGACACAGGCAACAACATGCCAAAATATTAAGTAATGCTTAAATGTCTAAATGCATGGAGAGTCAAAAGAGTCAAAACCATATTTAATTAATTAAAAAAATATGCATCAAATAAACTTCAAACTATTTCCACACTGTTATCCTTTGTTCACTGAGCACTAGGGTATTTATCTTTTATTTTTGTGATTTTTCTACACCAAGATATGGATTTTTGAAGCTATGACCATTAAATAAATAAAATAAAGCCCTATTTTTTTACTTATCCACCGCAACACCACATCATCTTTGGTGTCTCCAAAGCTCCACATGGTGTCTTTTGGTTCGGCGCCACCATATGAGTCAACCCGCGCTTTATGAATCATGCTTTCATCCTACACAATCAGAGCCCTCCATTTGATACACGTGTGATCCAACGGTTCTGGGTCATCATCCCCAAATCCCTAGGTGGAGAACCGTCCAACTTCAATCCTTAAGTTCTCACTCATTTCTCAACTAAATGAACTCGGGTTTGATCCTATGGACTCGTCTAAGTGTGTAGAACACATCCATATGGCAATCATGCCATTACATCAACTCTAATCAAATGGAGACTGAAAATAGGCTTGGGAAGAGGGCAAGTTCATTACTTTTGCTAAGGGAAGCTTCAATAAGAGGTGCTTGGCATTTTTCGTGGAGGTCCAAGGAGGCTAAGGATTGAGCCTCTTACTGTGGTGAATGGTCTAGACCCAAATTTGATCAAGGCCGAATTTGGGTGTTGATCAAGGTCTAGTGTAGGGGCTCTCTATGAGGGGGTTTTGATGGGGCTTCGTCTTCTTTCACTGTGGTGAAGGTGTGGGTGAGTTTAATTTGATTTTTGTGCACTGTGGAGGTGTGAAGAGTTCTGTCCTATCACCGACAAGGATTTGAGCTAAAAAATTGAACTCCGACATAGGGAATTAGGGTAAGGAAGTGGTTGGGTTGCACTGAGGAGGTCTCAAAGAGGTTATGAGAGCAATTTAGAGCACTCCTTGAGAAAATTTCAACACTTCTCTCTTGGCCGTGAGGGGGCCATTTTATAGCTCAAATTGATGGACATTTGAGGTGAATTTGGGGAAATTGAGCCTTTAAAGGCAGTTTGGGGGTTTTGTTCAAAATGTTCAAATTGGTGAAATTGGGTTCAATTGAAGGGTTCAAATGGATTTTGGAGATATTTGGAGTGATTTTCAAGATTTTGGGAAAGTTTGGGGAGCCAAAAGTATCTTTGTAATTTTTATAAATCTTGGGGTATTTTGGTAAATTTGGCATTTTGGGTTGTTTTGGGTATTTTCAAAATGTTTGAAATGATTTTTGAACAAACTTGGGTATTTTTGGGTGAAATTGGGATTTTTGGGGGTCTTTAGGTAATTTGGGTAGGTTTGGGGGTAAAAGGTAAATTGAATATCTTTGGTAGAATTAGGGTATCATCCACCATAGATGAGCTATGGACCAATGGAATCCCCATTTGGGTCCTCCATGTACTAGTCTTAGCTAAACCCTAGGCTAGGGCTAGTGGGTCTAGGGGACCATTTACATGAGTCTCCCAAAAGATCAAGGGCTGAAAGTCAACAATTTTAGATTTTAGGATTGTGAGTGAATAAAGGTGACGGTGAGTGTAGTGAGTGAACAAGCTCCATAACAACACCCATAATCAACTCTAAGGTCAATCAATCATATGGGGACTCATCTTGAGCTCCCTCAAACAGACCACCCCTTTTAAGTGATAGAGGTTAGGACCACTATGTGAAACTTCAAGTTGAGCAAAGAGGAGTTTAAAATTTATAATGGTGAGGGTTCCTTTTCTAGTTTTCTAGGAATAATCAACAAGAAAGTCTTATGGGTAGACCCTAGGCTACTAAAGAGCGAAAACTAAACCTCAAAAAAAAGTGAGGTCAACAGTTCCATTCATTTATCTTTAGGATTTACTTCAACATTACTAGGAAGCATTCTCTAGGGTTTATTGCTAAGTGCATTAGCAATTTATACTAGTTGATTTTCAATATTTCTTATTGCAACACTTTGACTTTGCATCAGATTACTCATTCACAAATCTACTTATTCTATAGACAAGTTCTTTTCCTTAATATATTGGTTATTGAAGCCAGGAGGATTAGAACATCGATAGTTAGAATTACCTTGATTGTTCTAGTTTTCTATTGGGTTCGCTTGATTGTTCTCCTATTGTTGACTTCCACCACCAGAATTACTCCAGTTATAATTAGAGTTGTTTTTCCAACCTGGGTTAAAAAAGATTGAGCATGGCTTATTAGGTTTATTAGTAATGACATGTAACGTTTCTAATGATTAAGAATTGTTGGTTTGTCCAAATAAATATTCTTCACTTGCTAGAGGTATTTGAGAAAAATTCATAACATAATTATCTAACTTCTTAGATAACAAAGCAACTTGGTCTACTAAGATGGTAAAAATATCATTATCATGAATACTAACCACTCTTTTTGGATTTTCCCTTTCTGAGGGCTATTAAAAATTATTAGTGACAATTTCTTCATTTAAGGCATGAGCTTCATCAAATGATTTTAACGTTAACAATCCTCTAACCACATCTAAGGGATTCTATTAAGCCATTATAAAATTTTTGAATAATTAACCAGTCAGGTAAAGCATAACGTGGACACTTTCTAAAGAGTTCCTTAAATAGTTCCCAAGACGCATAAATTGACTTCCCTTAAGACTGAATAAAATAAGTAATATCATTTCTAAACTTAACTATTTTTAAAGGAGGAAAATATTTAGCCAAGAAATTTTGTGCCATTTCTCCCTAATTTTTAATAGATGGTTCTAATGAGTTTAACCATATCTTAGCTTTATCCCTTAAAGAAAAAAAAGACTAAGTCTAATCACATCATTTGATACGCCATCATATTTGAATGTAGCATAAAGTTCAAGAAAACTTGAAAGATGTAAATAGGATCCTCAGTTGGTTTTCCCCCAAACATATTATTTTGCATCATTTGTAATTTTTCAGATTTAAGTTCAAAAGAGTTAGTCGCTACAGTAGAGATTTGAGTACATCAGTGAATTTCATCTACCGTAGGGTTAGTATAGTCCCTTAAATGTCTTTGTAAATTTTGATGTTCATTTTCATTAGTAAAAGTTTTAATGTTATTTTGTGATGTCTTTGACATTTCTTAAAAATTGTGAAGTTGTTTTTTGCTTTCAAATTCTTCTTATGGTTCTTTCTAATTCAAAATTGTAGGGTACTAAACCTTCAAATCCCAAACTTTGCATACACAAAGTAAAATTCAGAACATAAAATACTAAAACAATTAAATAAAATAAAACTATTTCTTTTTTTATTTTTGGAGAAAAACATTTTTATAATTTTTTATTTTTAATTTTTTTTGTAATTTTAAAAAATTAGAAGTAACAACTAAATTTTTTAGCAATAAAAACTAAAGTTTCAAAAATAATTCCTAATAAAGATATTCCTTTTAAAGTTTCATTTTTCCGTTGCTTCCCCGACAACAACACCAAAAACATGACCTGACCCACAATTACACAGATTTTTATGCTCCTTAATATGACAAAAACTTGACCAAAATTGTACTTAGCGGCTAGTGAGAACCAATGTAATATGATTAAAGAAATAGTTTTCTCAAAAGGGGTACTACACAAGTATATGTATCATTTCAAGTAATATAGAGTTTTTTTTAAAAACCCCCAGTATCGATCCCACGAGGAAGCTGAAAACAAGTAAAAAATAAAATGAAATACAAGAATTTTAGCTTTAAGAAAAATAAACTTAAGATTGTAGCAACTATCTAAAGATGAAAATTAAGTCTAGTAAATTTTACAATATGCAAATAAAAGTAAATGTAATATCTTAGAAAATGTATAAAAAAGAGACTTTCTCCATGACAAAAATTAATAATTAGTGTAGGATTTCAAAATTTGTTTAGAAACTAAAATGTGGTATTGTGGCAAAAAGGAGCATACCTATTTCTTTACTTTCTTTCTAGTTGTGCAAAGAACATTAACTAATCTAAAGTTGGTATTGGCATGTATAGTAGTGTTGGGTAGGTTCTAATCTCTCACTTCTAGATTACCCACTGTGCCCTCTTTATAGGACCTACCAGTGACCCTTAGTTTCAATTTCTATAAAAAATTGATAAAATAATCTAGTCTGTCACTCTAGAAACATCAATTCTACGCCTAACAAATCTTATCTCATTATCTATTTGCACCACTCTTTAGATGATCGTGACTGCTTTTTCTAAGGTAGATTGTGATACTTACAAGCGAAAAAATCTTAGCCCTTTTGGGTCTATAAGTTCCTCAACTGGTTTAAATAATATAAGTGACCAATTTGTAAAGTAAATTAAGGACCAGTAAAAATATCATAACAATTTTTAGGAATAATAGAAGTTCTAAAAAGAATCAAAATCACTTAATTAATTACTTCATATTGCAAGGAGAAAGAAAAGAAAACTACTCATGAAGCATGGGGATAACAAAAAAAAATATATTTATAAAACTCTAATCCAAAGTAAAAAACTTAAGGAAAAAGATATAAATAATTATCTGGAATGTTTCCCCAAACACTCCTCTGAAGTTCTTTGACTTCTCTGACTCCAACAACACTTACAAGACTCACAAACTCTAGAAATAACAAAGACTCACAAAGAAAACTTCTCACACACTATGAGACTCTATAGATCCGACCCTCTAGTGTTTTGAAATTAATCTATATTTATAGAGCTTTAAAAATGACCAAGGGGTGATTTAGATATCTCTTTAAAATTTATCCTCATTCAATGAATCTTCTAGAAGATAACCATAGCACCTAGGTGCAAGTTCGACTGATTCGGTATTTTACTTCAATTCACATTTTACTCCTTTTTGATGAATTTTTGCTCCTTTTTACTCTTAAACTCTTTTTCTTGCATCTACAACAAAAAAAATAAAAATACCATTCATTAAAATATAATATCGTCAAGAATTGAGCATAAAATGTATATATAAAATAGTCAATTTTAAGGTAGACCAATTACCTCCTAAGAAGCTCTACTGTGAATTCCATAGGAATTAGCCAATGAGATCCTACAAGCTTCTTTTACCCATTTATAGAGAGAGATGTCAGAAGTCTGATGCATTGGGACTGTCATTGCTTAAGCTGCATTAGCCCAAGGGCTGAGAGGTTATTTTTTTATACACACTTAATCTACATTGTCATTAGACCTCAACCAGGTTATTCAAATTGACAAAAAATCATATCTCCATAGAGTAATACAATTTACATTTTACTGCCACCCATGCAAGGCATTTTAAGATTCACCTCCATATATAAAGTTTAGTCAAATTAGAAAGGGAACATTTCAAATTTTGTAACCTACAATGAGGTAAAATTTTTATGAATACTAACCACACCCTTTTAAGGAAAGGACACTTGTTTTAGTAAAGTAAAATCCTTTGATGAAGGAACGTGTTTTGTATCAGGAAAGGTGGGTCAATCATCATCTAGAAAAGAGGTTACCATTAGACACTGACAAATTTTGAACTCAAACTCTTTTAGCATTCATAATGCTCGAAATAGTAATGGCAATTCAGAATCAAAAGTATTTCCATTAGCAATTGACCATGAAAGCATGTAGGTACTTGCATGAATCACAAAGGTACTGCATATATCATCATGACTATGTTTACAACATTAAAAAGTTCTACCACCATAGAATTTTGATCAAAGAATTGATCAAAGTTAGAAAACATAAGGAGCTCATCACGTTGGGAGCAATAAATAAAAGGTGGGAAATGACTCCATTAAAAGAAGCCTATAATATACTGATTAGGTCTTAGGTGATCCACATTGGAGACATCATGAGAAGTTTCCAGCATGATATACCTCAAAAAGCTTTTCTCAAAAGAATTAAGTTTGACAATTTCAATTCATCATCGAGTTTTGATTCAACCACCAATCATTTTCAATGATGAAGATTTACCTATTATAGAAAATTTGTATATCAATTCCATATTGATCACAATACTAATTTTTAATTATTAAATTATAAGTATCCTTCTTAACAGATAGAGTTATGTTAATATCTCTTTAACACTATCTTTGATAAAATGAACCTTGATGTAGGATTTGAGGAGATTTAGACAAGTAAAGATGAGTTGTATGGTTCATTGAAGCTCGAAAATGCCTCAAGTGCTCATATCATGACAAAGGAAGAAGATGAAGGATGAAGGATAAGATGACCCTCCCAAAGTTCAAATCCTTTTATTTTAGATAGTGTTGTATAAAGTTAGAGCTCAACTACATTTTTTTCAAGCCGTATAGTTGTATCAATCTAATCGACTGATTTTATTTATATTTTGATTTCACTTTCTTGCTTTATGTGCTTACATTTTGTGTTTGCATTAGAAAAATCTATTTTTCTCTTAAATTTATTTTGGTGATTATTTGTGCCTAGGATAGTTTAGTTCATTCATTAGGTTCTTAGGATAAAATTAAATTTTCAATCTCATGTAATTGCTTAAAATAAAAATTTAAAATCAAACAAATTAATTTAAAGGCCTCGATAGTTAATCAATAGAATTTATTAGAAATTTATAAAAATAACTAGATCATTAAACTATTATATTAATTTTCTTTCTCCTTCAACACGTCACCAATTGCACATAGGGGAACATCTAGCCAGTAAAGACAATTGCGCTTCTTAGAAAAACTTACTTCAAATTATAATTGATATTTAATTTTGACTTTCAGCCCATGCATACATGCATCAATTCTATGCTCATGACTTTCAAAATGAATTATAATAACTAAACAAAAAATATAAGTTGTAATTTCCACCAATCTTCTAAATTTAAACAACAACCTTACACATCCATCATTTCATTACACTGAATAACATGATTATATAAAAATTAGGTTTGTGTAGGAAACTAAGCTTTCTAGGCGGGCTTATAAGTTCAAAAGTTTTAGACTAATGGGTTGTTTGGGGCAGCTGAAGCTTATTGAATAATCTACTGATAAATTGATTAAAAATAATCTTCTAATAAGCTAGGTGTGGTGGTTATTGTAAATTTTTATTTTTCTGGAAAAGTCGGACTACGGTCAGAAAGCTGCCACTGCACGTAAATATGTGCGGTGTAAAAACATTATTTTCAGCATTTTGAAAATGCATAAACTGCCAAAATACAATTTACCCAAATAGGTCTGGTGCGTTTTCAAAATGCCACCACACCAAATAAGATGCCCCAAACGGGTCCTTAGTTTTGTTCCTTAATAGGTGTTGAAAGAAAAGAACACCTAAAATTATTTGTAAAATCAAGGATTACATTTAGCCTTTTCTTTTAACTTTACATCCATCCACAAGAAAAAAACATGAATAAATAGAAGTTTCAAGGAGAGTTTTGTGATACCCACTTCCAAGTGCACTAACACTCTGGCTCTATCGGTCATTTTTTTGGGAAGAAGATATTTGATTTAATCTAATATATAACAATTTTAGAAAGTAATATTTTAGTTTTAAAAATAAAAGGCCGAATTGATCCCATATAGACAACAGTTTAAATAAACAAGCACAACATAACAAGTGACCTACCTATCCCTAGAATGGACACATCACTTATCCGCGAGGCTTGATTAAGTAAACTAAAGAATTTATGACATATAATTTAGTATGTGAATCTTTATATTGACCTACAAATTCCCTATCTAATATGAAAGATTTGATTGATTTTATTTTAAGATAGCTTCTAAAGTTTCCTATAAGGGAAAACCCCTACAGTTAATTACATCTTAAATGATCGAGGTAACCTAAGAAAAGTCTCAATTTAGATCAGAAAATATTGTCTTCAAGAATTTCAAGGGATAGTACTTTTTAAAGATCAGACCAAGGAGTGTCAAATGGGAATGGCTCAAATTTGGAACATTGTTATGAAATCTAAAGGAACAAAACTAAGGGTTGTCATAGATCCTAAAGAGAACCTCAATGACTTCCCAAGCTATCCTATGACTTGACTTCAATTTTAAAAAGAAAATTATTAAATGTTTCATACTATCAATTATTATTATTTAGGGCTTACATTTGTATGACATAATAATACAAATAGCCTGGAAGATAGGAGGGTTTATGTCGTAACAAATGACAACCTTAGAATCCTAAAACGAGTTAGGGCTTAAATTGCACAACATTATTGTGCAAAGGTCTAAAGATAAGGTGAGGATTTATGTTGCACTAGGCCAATGTCCTTGAAATTCTATGGCTTGTTATTTAATTCTAAGGAAAGGTTTGCTGTTGTAGATCTCCTGGGTGTTGTAGAATGCTGCCCTCGTAGTTAGCTCCAAGCTCCTCGGTGAAGTAGATGTCCTAAAGTCTAAAGGTTCAAAAGGTTTAAATAACAAGTTTATTCAATCATTTGGGGGGGGGTTAAAATTGATTAGAGTGACACCAATTAGGGTCCCGCAGTTCCCTCATTCAGGTACCACTATTTTTTTTAAAATTTGCTTAGTTTAAACGAATTGTTAAGTTCATTTAAACTAGGAAAATCTCATTAGCAACCATAGGTTACCTCATCCGAGAGACTTGTAAATTCAAGAGAGCGTGTGTCGGTCACCAAATTCAAAGTTGTCGGTCGTTGGAATAAGAATTCTGTCGACCGCTATATATATATATATAAAATTTCAAAAAGTAATATTTTATGTTTTGAAAATACAAGACCAAACCAATCTCATATGTGCAATAGTTTAAATGATCGAGCACAACACTACAAGCAATATATCTACCTCGAAGGATAGAAACACTACTTGTTGGCGGTGCTTGATTAAATAATCTAACAAATTTATGACATCCATTTAAGTCTGTGAAAAACCATTTTTATGTTGACCGACAAGTTACCCTATTTAATATTAAAAAATAAAATAG
>NEWO01000465.1:129265-149822 GCA_003013225.1 Phalaenopsis aphrodite
TTGGAGATTCTAATTTTTTATCATAAATTTTGAAATGTTGCAGGTGCTAATATGAAAACTACAAGGCTAAAAATATTAAATTGCACATAATACATATAAAAGTTGCCGAGAAAGAGCTAATCACAATACATAACAAAGTGCTGAAAATAACAATAGAACTAGACTAAATTCTAAAAATGAAAACAATTTTTCACATTACAGTTTCACATAACATAACAACAGAATCTCAACAACAACATAGCACAAACATTACAATTACACAGTACAAACACATACAAACAAACAAACAAAACGATCACCATTAATCATCTTCCTCATCATCGACATCTAACTTCTGCTGTTGATATGGAGTATAAATAGGGTGAATAGGGAACTGAACTGTATGGTCACCCTCAGGTATCTCACTAAAGCATCATCATAAGCAGCATCATACTCAAATTTCTGGCGAATCAGTGTGAGCATTTATGCCCTCCATACTCTACATTCTATGATCCATCGTCAAATATATCCATGTTGAATCATCATATGGTCCAACAACTCTCTGTTGCTGGGGTCACTTGAAGTAGTCTCACAAGGGGTTCTAGAAGTAGAAGGAATATCCATGGCCTGTCTTCCAGATCTCTAATCAACATGGGACTCATAAGTCTTGATGTTGACAGGCCCATTGGGTCTCTGAGGCTCAATCCTCTCCTCATTAGGTCTGAAATCAACTCCTGCATGCTCACAAAGTGTGTAAATCAGAGTAGGTTGCACCAATCTACCAGTTGTCTCTCCCAAAGTAATAGATCGAGTGTTCATATAAATGATAGAGCCTACATTTATATCCATCACTTGCTGAATACAGTAGTTCAGGATGGCTCTATCCTTGGTCACTTCACTATGATGATTTGTTGGAATCATCCTCATAAAAATAAAATAGTGTCAAACTTTAGATACTACATTTAACATAGAAAGGGGAAAGTTAACTTTAACTCCATTTTTTATTTTCCAAGCCACTTTTTCACTTTTCAAAAAAGAAATAACTTCATCTAAATCCTAATTTGTAGCAGAAAAACAATGATACTAGCATCTATACACATCTTCTAAATGATAAAAATCATTAATTTTTCTTGGAGTAAACTTCACCCATTTTTCTCGAACAAAAATAAAATCATCAGAAGCCTCGGCAAGGTTGGCATAAAATTTCATCACAATCCTAACTATCACATCAGCAGTAAAATAGCATAAGTTTTCCCATTGTCGAGCAATAATCGATTGTTTAACTTCTCCTCCCAGATTTTTAAAACCTCGGTCCTGAATCACTTTTTTATTTTCTTGCAAACTATGAAATCGAGCACTGGCTCTAAAGCTAAAAGATCTCTGCTCGTCATATTCTAATTTTCTTTTGCTTGATCTAGGTGACATAGGAAATCTAGAAAAATTTTGAAAAATTCTTAACAAATCCCAAAAATTCCAAAAATCAAATATAAACTACTTTAGACTTAAATTCACTAAGTAAGAGTTCTTCACCAAAGAATTTTCTCAAAATTTCTCAAAAAAAATTTCAAAATTTCAAATCTAGTGAATGTGAGAAAAATCTTTGGTGAAAACAAAAAATTTTTACTTTAAAGTGTAGCTCTTACCTAGATAATATGAAATCCAAAGTTTCTTCGACTCAAAATTACCTCAAATCCACCCAAAATCAAGCCCTAGGTGCAAAATTGAAGGTTGAAGGTGACTTTAGGGGGTAAAAATGGAGGTTTATGGTGAAACTCATTAATTAAAGGGTTAATTTGGTGCTCTCGGGTCGAGGGCGCCGTCGGCGCCAATGCAGTGTCGTCGGCGCCAATGTAGCGCCTTCGGTGCTGAAGGCCCGAAATTCACTATTTTGATTTTTCAAATTATTAATTGCCTTTCAATTTTATCCAAAGTTTTAAGTATTTTAAACACAAATTTTTATCTAAATTCATAAATACACATTTCACAAACAATCATTTTCACAATCAACAACAAACTGTCTTTTATATATGAAAATGCACTTTTTACAAACACATTTTACAAATTCATACCTTTTAAACAAACTAATAATAAATCAACATCAAAATCATGCCACAACACTAAACACTGACACAAAACTATACACATAACAAAATTCAGAATTCTTAAGCAAAAACAAACCAAATCAAACCTAACCAAATCCATACAATTACACTAAAACACATAAACATTTTTAGGTAAGTAAAGAGTTCACAATCTTTAATCATGCAACATCATCTTCAGTGCTTTCACCTCCTCTAATATCTCCCATAGATTGGTAATGAACATATAGGTTGTAGAAGGATCGGTACGGGAATTGATCTATCAAATTTTCCTTGATCCACCCCTTCTTCTTAAAAATCCGAACTAATCCTGCTTCAAAAGTTCCAGCATGATAAAAATTTTCTTTCATTCTCCAATCTAGGTGATCAAAAAGGTACTTGAAATCTCCTACTTCATTCATAATACTTTGAAGTTCTCTTTCAATTTTCTTCAATTTCTTCTCTAAAGCAAGCGAACTTCCAACTGCTGGTGGCATTAATGGAGATGAAGCATGTGAAGAATGATCTATAATAGCATTTAGTGCTTCATTTCCGTTAGCAAC
Organism: Phalaenopsis aphrodite; assembly: GCA_003013225.1. Taxonomy (NCBI): domain Eukaryota; kingdom Viridiplantae; phylum Streptophyta; class Magnoliopsida; order Asparagales; family Orchidaceae; genus Phalaenopsis; species Phalaenopsis aphrodite. The sequence goes on from NEWO01000465.1 coordinate 131,886, forward strand.
ATACTGATCATCAATAGAAATAATAAGCTACATGGTAGTAAAACTTTTCCCAACTTTCATATGGCACTTGAGAATTGACTGCAAATCAGAAAAATTGTTGAATGATGCCCAAGTCCATAAATTGGTCCATTCATAATGATTCCTACCACATATTTAAATATAATTGAACTTATATCAATAGGTTTCTCCATTTGAATGCAGTAGTTTAAAATAACACTCCCTTGGTGACTCTACTTATCTTCATAGTAGGGAGTAATTTTGCACAAATAAAGAAATGTCATTATTTCAAAATTGGATTAAGTGATGAAGTAGGAAAACTAATATATCATTCATCTCGTACTTCCCACATATCACTTTCATCCGTCATAAAATTATAAATATCTTGCAACAAATCTCATGTAGGAATGAAATTTGCATAGTGGTAGAGTGGAACATTTTCTATCATATACAATTCATTAATCATCGCAGGAGTAAATGGTACAGCCTTTCCTCGAATGAAGATAACTCCTTGGGTAATTCCATGTAAATTTTCATAGAACTCTTTCACTACAGGTATAACAACCGCAACGGTTGTGTAACACAGAACTTCCCATTGCCTTTGCAGAATGATCTTTTTAACTGGAGCACTTAGATTGATTAACCCATGATTAACAAATCCTCTTTCCTTGATCAATCTCTTCTTCGTGATAATTTTATCGTATAATCCTTAAACATCGAAACTAATAAACTTTCTTCTATTAAAAACTCCATACCTCGAGTTATTTCTGGAATTGAAAGTCATGGAATCTTCAAATATGAAGTTTCTAGGCGTCCTAGGCAGTTTTTAGGACATTATCAATTCTCCTTTTTGTACATCTATTACAGCTTTTCCTATTGCAAGAAATGGTCTCCCTAAAATAATAGGAATCTCTTTATCTTCATCCCTATCCAATAATATAAAGTCTACAGGGAAAATAAATTTATCCACTTTTACTAGTACATCCTCTATAAATTCTTTTGGATAAGTTATTGATCGATCAGCTAACTGAAGAGTTACAGTAGTATGGGAAATTTCTCCCAAATCTAAACATTTAAAGATTGATAAGGGCATAAGATTGATACCCGCTCCTAAATCACATAAAGCTTTTCCATAAAACTTTTCACCAATTACACAAGTTATAGTAAAGCTACCAGGATCTTTTAACTTTTTAGGAAGCTTTCTCTGAATAATAGCACTACAGTCTTCACTGAGTGCAACAGTCTCATGATCTGTAAACTTCCTTTTTTATTCAGTACATCCTTCATAAATTTTGCACAACTTGGCATTTGTTCCAAAGCTTCAACAAAAAGAACATTTATCGTTAACTTAAGAATTTCCAAAAATTTTGTAAATTGTTTATCTTTATTCTTCTATTTCAGTCTTTGAGGAATTGGAGGTAATGGTTTTTCTACAGAAACCTATGTTTGTTCATTTTCCTGTTGATCATTTTCCATTTCTTCCTTCTCTTCATCAACTTCAGTTACTCTTTAGATCCTTGTTTCAATTTCTTTTCCACTCTGTAATTGAATAGCTTTAATTTGCTCTTTATTTTGATCTTTTGGATTAACTTCCATAGTACTCGAAAGAATTCCAGAAGGTCTGTTACTAAGTGTAGTAGCAATATGTCGTAATTGATTTTCAATATTTCTAATAGCAGCCCCTTGATTCTGTATTTGATTTCCCATATTCAACATCACTTCTTCCATTGTAAACTTCTTTTCCTTAACTTGTGGGTTAGGATTGGAGTTAAATTTTGGAGGATAATAAGGTCGAAAATTAGGATTTCCTTGATTGTTCAGATTTCCATATAAATTCACTTAATTATTATAATTATTCCAAATAAATATATGGTGATTTTTCCATTTAGGGTTAAAATAATTAGATTAGGGATTGTTATTTCAATTGTTTATAGCATTTAAAGTTTCATAAGATTGTTGAGTATCAATAATTTGTCCTAGTGAATTTCCCTCTAATAGTGGGGGTATTTGAGAATAGTTCACTCCTATTTGATCAATCTTTTTAGAAATAGTAGCAATTTGAGATGTCAAAATAGAAAATGCATCAAAATCATGAATACTTGCTACTCTCTTAGGATTTACCCTTTCAAAGTGCCATTGAAAATTATTAGTAGTCATTTCTTCAATTAAAGAATATGCTTTATCAAAAGGTTTGACATTAATGATCCACCCGCAGCAGCATCTATAATAGATTTTAATGATCCTACCATCCCATTGTAAAAGGTTTGAATTATTAACCAATCTGGCAAAGAATGGTGTGGACATTTTCTAAGAAGATCCTTAAATCTTTCCCAGGCTTCATATATCAATTCCCCTTCAAACTGACAAAAAGATGTAATATCATTTCTAGGCTTAGCGGTTTCTTAGGGTAAAAAATATTTAGCAAAGAATTTTGTGTTAGTTCTCCCCAAGTTCTAATAGATCATGGTGCTAAAGAATTTAAACAAACCTTGGCTTTATCCCTTAATGAAAAAGGAAAAGTCAAGCCTAACAGCATCATTAGACACTCTGTCATATTTAAATGTAGCACAAATTTCAAGAAAACTAGCAAGATGAAAGTTAGGATCTTCAGTAGGTGATCCTCCAAATTGATTATTTTGTAAAATTTGTATAATAACAGGTTTAAGCTCAAATGAATTAGCAACAATATCAAAATTTTGAATAGTTAAATGAAGTTTATTGGCTGTCGAATTTGCATAATCTTTTAAAGGTCTTTGTCGATTTTTATTTATTGGATTTTCTATATTATTTGCCATTTCTTTCAAATTTTTAGTTTCTCTTTGTTGTTTTCAAATTTTTCTAATAGTACGTTCTAATTCTGAATCGTAAGGTACTAAACCTTCAGATCCAATATTTCGCATAAATAAATAAAGTAAGCAAAGTAAAATTTCTTTTTTTGGATTTTTGATTTTTTATATATTATTTTTTATGTTTTTATAATTTTGTATATATATATAAAAGGAGACTGAGTATGGAGGCAAAAACAAAAAGGAAGGCAAAAACAAGGCACTTCCCAAAAGTTAAAGTGGAAGAACTCTAAGGAAAGTTAGATCAACAAGATCTCCTTTCAATAGTAATTCTAAAGGGGGAGTGGTGCAAGTATCAACAAAGGAATTCTGAGTATGGAGGCTAGCCTTAGCAAACCAATTAGCAGGTCTGTTACCCTCCCTATATGTATGAGAAAGGGACAACTTAATCTCCAAGCTCAATTTGTGTATGCCAGTGATCCAATAAATCAGATACCAAGGGATAGATATTCTCCCTTCAAGGATGTTAATTAAAGTCATAGAGTCAGTTTCCACCATTAATTGATTCCAGCTACACTTTTTGGCCATGAACACTGCCCAATAAACAGCTTGGGCTTCAGCTTCCAAAGGGTCCTCATCCCTGACAGAAGACTAAAATTATAGTAGACATTCACCTCTAGCATTTCTGAAAACCCCACCAACTTCAACATTAGGAGAAATGAAGCTTCCATCAAAGTTGACTTTGACCCAACCCTTAGGAGGGCAGTTCCAATGAACATGGATAGTTTGAAATTTCCTTGAACAGTTGAGGGAGGTTGTGCATAGGATTTCAGGAAGTTTCCTATGACAGTACAGTTTCTGTAAATAGCTGTAGCAATTAGTGGCAATGACAGTGGCATCCACTTAGGCTTCATCAAAGTTTAGCTTATTTCTGGCCACCCAAACAAACCAAGCAATGATACAAGGGATGGGAGGGAGAGATTGATCCTGCCAGTCTTTCCAGCTTAAATAAAAATCATCCCAGGACAACTGAATGGTATTAAGTTTCAGTATAGGTAACAAGAGGTTCCAGACTTGTTGAACATTAGAGCATTTTAAGAACAAATGATAGAGGGGTTCCTCTTTAGTTTTACACAAGCAACATCTTGAAGGGCCTCTCCAGCCTTTTAGTTTTAAAATATCATCAATGGGAATGAAGCCATAGAATAATTTCCAAGAGAAAAAGGCCATGGAAGGAGAAAAGACTTGTTCCAAACACATTTAGTCCAAGAAACCTCCTATTGAGGAAAGCAGAAGTTAGCAATGGAAGTTTAAAAAGTCCGGGAGACCTTCTTCTTCACAATAAGTTTGTCCTTCTTGGATCTGTGAATAGGTTTCTTCAGGACAATATTGAGTAATATATTATCAAGGATATTCTAAAGAGCTTGATGGTTTCATTCACCATCAGACCAAAGGTCAGCCACCTGTGTTGTAGGGTTGAATTGAGAGCCAGTTAATAGAGGGAGAATGCCTTCTCCAGTCTAATTATCTAGCCAAACATTCAGTCTACCTTCCCCTATATCTCAAATGAAAAGCTGTTCAGCCTTAGTTCTCATCTTCAGCATATTCTTCCAAGTTCTTGAATCCCCTAATCTATTAGTCACAGGAGAAGGACGCAGATCTTTGCAGTACTTACCTTTCAAAAATTTAGCCCAAATGGAACTCTTTGCTCTAAACATAACCCAAAGTTTGCAAAAGTTGGTTTGGGAAATCTATTGGAAACTTTTAAACCCCAGTCCTCCAGCTCTAGCACTGCCACAAACTCTTTGCCATCTCACCCAATGCACTTGCTTTCTCTGGCCTGCCCAAAGGAATCTGTTGAAAGTTCTTTCAAGAGTAGTTTGAATGGATTTCTTCATAACAGAAACTTGTGATATAAGATGAAAGAGCTGCCAAAATATTTTTGAGGAGTGTAATTCTTGCCCCATTAAAGAGGAAAGTATTAGACCAACTGTTGAGTTTATCTTGGACTTTAAGTAGAATATCATCAAATTGGACTTGCTTAGTCCTCCCTTTGAGCAATAAGGTACCCAAGTATTTCAGAGAAAGAGAACTAGAGCAAAAGCCAGTAAGATCTGAAATCAAATGCTTGATTTCTGGTTTCAGCCTTTTACTCAATACAACTTGGCATTTCTGTATATGAAACTTCATTCTAGAGCTATCTTGAAAATTCTCTAGACATTGGAAAAGCAATTTAACTGAAGGTTTAGCAGTTTTGGCAAATATAATAACATCATCAGCAAAGGCTAAGTGCTTAACAACAATGTAAGAACTGTGGCTATATAAAGAGTGAGGAGCTTTGGCCATTAATTGATTCAACAGTTTAGATAAGTAATCAAAAGCAAGTATGAAGATAGTTGGGGATAAAGGGTCACCTTGCTTGATGCCTCTAGAAGCAGTGAAGAAGCCATGAGACTTCCCATTAATGAAAATAAAATGATAATTATTAGTAAGCCACATTAGAATCAAAGAAATAAAGGGTTGAGAGAATCCCTTACTAATAGCACCTCCTCAATGAAATACCAGTGTATGGTATCATAGGCCTTTTGGATGTCAAGTTTGAAAATAAGATTCCCTCCTCTACACTTATTGTCCAAATTCAGGTCTAATTCTTGAGCCAAGAGAGCATTCTCCACTATACTTCTTCCTTACACAAAAGCTGATTGATTTTCACTGATGAGATGAGGTAAATGAGGCTGCAATCTATTGGAAAAAACCTTGCAATTAATTTTGGACAGTACATTAGTAAGCCTAAAAAGCCTGAACTGATCCCAAAAGAGCTTGGAGTTGTTTTTGGAAATTAAGGTAATGGTAGAGCATTTAAAATAGTTAGGCAAATCCATCCCTTTGAAAAAGCTTTGTACTGCCTCAATAATATCCCCTTTAATGATCTTCCAAGATTTCATATAGAAATCTGCTGAGAATCCATAAGGGCCTACAACTTTGGAGTTGTTAGTTGAGGTTAGGGCTAACCAAATTTCCAATTCCCCAGGGATAGATGCCAAGTCTAGGTTTCTTGTGTAACCCTAATCAAATAGATCTTGTTGAATTGGAAGTCTGGTGACTGGAGGTTGAGTGAATAGAGTTTGAAAATACTGAATAACACTAGCTGCAATTAAGTCTTTAGATTGAATCCAGTGCCTAGAGGGATCTCTAATCTTGTGAATGGTGTTACATCTTCTCCTATAGTTGATACAAGCATGAAAGTACTTAGTGTTTCTATCCCCTTCACAAAATCTGGTCTTAGCAGCCTTTTGAGCATAGAATTCCTCCTGCAAACAAATAACATTCATCAGCTTTTCATTAGCCAGCAATAAATGCATTTTAGTATCAGGACTGTTCTCAAGCCTAGTCTCCATATCATGCACTTCCATTTCAGCCTCCTTTACTCTCAAATTAAAATCCCCCACCACAGTCCAGTTCCAATAAGATAATTGTTTGCCAATCTTCTTTTGCAGCATCCATAGTTTGATCAGAGGATTAGAGTGGTGACAATCTCTCCACCCCAAAGAGATTTGATTAAGAAAACCATTGTGAGAAGACCACATGTTGAGATATATAAAGCTAGATTTGTGCTTGATTGGAGATACAAAAATAGTGATAAGGGCCTATGGTCAGAACCTGTCATGCTAAGATGTTGGACAAAAGTATGTAAGAATTCATTCAGCTAGAGAGAGTTAACAAGGATTCTATTCAATCTTTCCCATAAAGGTCCTCTCCTCTAAGTAAACTTGGGTCCAGTGAAGCCAAGATCAAATAAGCCAGCCAAGCTAATATTATAATTAAAGTTGTTCATAGATTTGGAATCAGGTGGGTTGCCACCTAATTTTTCAGAAGGGGCAGAAATGGAGTTGAAATCCCCACCCACCAGCCATAAGGAATTACAGGAATTGCTAATAGTATGAATGCACTCCCACAACTCCACTTTGCCTCTTGATGAGCTTCCAGCATAAACAAAAGTAGCCAGACCTTCCTGACCCCCAAAGTTAAATTTGATGTGAAGGAATTGTGGATGATCCCACAAAATTTGACACATTACTTCTTGTCTATGGAGTAACCAAATTTTATTATTCATATTAGCAAAATGAGAAAAGCCAGAGAATTTTCTAAGGATTTTCTGAGGATATTTGGACACCATAGGCTCCAAAACAACAACAAACCAAAACTTACACATCTTATTCAAAGCAATAAGTCTGTTAAGAGATTTAAGATGTGCTAATCCCCTAACATTCCAACACAAAAGGTTCATCATCCAAAGGAGATGGATTTATCCCTCCTTCTAGAACTTGCCATGGCCTCCTTGGTTTCCATATAATTATTTATGTTTCTGAGTGAATATGTTCCTCCCTTCACACTATTTAACACATGGTTGCCCTTTTTCTTTTTTGTTATTTTTTTGGTTTGCCATTCATCAACCAAAGTTGTCTGTAAAACCTCAACTAATGTGGAGTCCACTTGATAATCCTTATGAATAACCTCACCAACATCCAGCTGAGAATTTTGGGGCTCTGAAACAAAAGGTTCATGGGCAGCAGCTTCACTAGCTATGATCTGTACAACAAATGGTTCATGATGGCTTTCTAAGAGGTCAGCTTCATCCTTGGATAAATTATCATTCATTGCAATCAGAAGATGGTTAGGACTAGCAATGGCTATATTATTGTCTGCATTTTCAGTCTCAATGACCACAACAACATTGGTGGTCTGAAAAATTTCTTCAGGACCTTTAGCATTAAACCCAGAAATGATTTGATCAGGGCTCTCATCAGAAATTGCCCTTTCCCTCTCAAGCTCCACCAAAGGTTCCATAGGCAGAACAACATCTTTTGGGACCCATGATTAGTGTTCCTGAGATGTGGGTGTAGTTTAAAACACTTGTTATCAGTGTGCCCAAACATACAGTAGTGGAAGCAATAGTAAGGCTTCTGTTCAACAATGATTTTCTGTCAATACCCATTATATTCAGTTCCCAGCCAAATTTCATCAACTTCTGGGAGAGTTAGGTCCCTTTCAACTAGGATTATGGCTACTGATGGTCTAGATAAATTAAAAGTTGGAACATCCAATTTGAGGGGTTTACCCAAGGTCTGCCCAATGTTAAATAAGACATTATGGTTGACAAAATGAAGTTTTAGACCTGGAAGTTTGAACCAAATAGGGACTATAGAGAGTTCCTTGCTAGGATCAAAATCAGTAGACCACTTTAAAATCTTCATTGTGTTGCCCTCAATTTGTAAAATCTATTTAGAGAAGATTCTAACATAATCATCTTAATTTATCAAAACCATTTAATTTAATTAAATTTAACCGTTACCTTCCCCGGCAACGGCGCTAAAAACTTGATCCCGAATTTTTATATGTAAGGATTATGAAGTTGAGACCACTACAGCGCCAAAAACGTGATCCTTATATGAAAAGTAAGTTGTGTAAAATATATTTATAATTATAGGCAATTAATAATGGGATTCTAAGCAAGTATACGTATCGTTCTCAAGTAATAATGAACTTTATATTTACGCCCCAAATATCGATCCCATGGGGAAGGTGTAAGCTAGCAATGATAAATTTTAACAAGAAATTTATATAAAATCAAACAAAATCACAGTCACTAATTTTGAATGTTGAGATATTACCCAAACTAAATTACTTAACTATTAGCAAAAAATGGAAATGCAACTTTTGAATATTAAATACTAATCCAAGAACTATGTTTATGTAATGAAGATTTCTTATGTGAAAAAGCATCCTTCCCACTGCAATGAAATTCTAGTGAAATGAGATAAGATAAATGTTTTTAATATGTATTATGCCAAATAGGAGCAATTTTAATTCTCTACCCTCATACAGTGCATAGAAAATTATTAGTTAATCTTAGGTTTAGTCCATAAATCTGTGGCTAGGCTAGGAGGATACTAGCTCCCACTCCAGAGCTCCCACTTCCCTTCACCTGAAGGCTAAATCTCACTTTAGTTTTTAAGCACTAAGACCAAATTGGAGATTTTAATCTGTCACCTTAAAGTTTCTCCAATTTTACACCCAACAATGAATATTTCCCTATTTATTTGCACTTAATTTCATGAATGAATTTCTCCTTCATGAAATCAAATGTGATCCTCACTCTGTTGTAGAACTCATACTCCATTTCCCGGATCATATGTTTCACGACATATTTTAATAAATCAATTGGCCAGACTGAAAAGTAAATTAAGTTTGGAGTTGAAAAATCATCACAATTTATTTTATATTTTAATTATGACACATTCATTTTATCTCTTCATTTTACCATATCTCAGAGTAAGGGAAAGATAGAGGGAACTACTCAGACTTCATGAGAAAGATACGACAAAACACAAATTTCATTTATAAAATAAAGTTCATACAACATTAAATAAAGAAACAAACTTATCTGGAACTCTTTCTCAAAACAAATCTTTTGTAGCCTTTGCGGGAAGAAGAATTCTCACACTTTTCTCCTTCTCCAAAACTTTTACAAAAAGTTTCACACTAGATCTCATCATAAAAACTCTAAACTATGAAAGAAAAATCACAAATTGACTCTAATATGGTAGTGGAATGGAATGTTGTGAAGTGAAAATGAACGTAGAGGAGCCCATTTTCTGATGAAATTCGGCCCTAAATACAGCCTAAGGTTGGTTCTCCAAGAGTTACCTCCAAAAAATCTTCAAAAAGTCATCAAAATACATTGAACCTTCTAGAAATGGAATCTGCACTACCTTTAGCACCGTTGGCGCTAATCTGGCGCCGTCAGCGCTCAGTAAAAATCTCTAGCGTTAAATTGTTCTGTGTCATCGGCACTGCCGGCACTGAGCACTTCTTCGACAATGAAATTTTGAATCCAAATTTCATTTTTTTGCTTAATTTTTGCTTCATTCCCTAAAAATCAACAACATGTAAGAAAATATCAAAATACATTCCATTAAAGTGCAATATAACAAAAAATAAGTATAAAATATGGGTCTAAAAATGTATAATTTTTTATGTATCACTGATAACTCTTTTTCAGTTGTTTTATAATTAATTTGTGTTTCATTAAGAGTTTTACTAGCATAGTAAATAACCTTGAAAATATTTTCATGTCTTTGTCCCAAAACAGCTCTAGTAGCATAATCACTAGCATCACACATTAATTCAAGAAGGTTTTCCAAGTTTGGTGAAACTATAATTAGTGCAGTGATTAGTTTTTCTTTTAATAACATAAAAGCTTTTAGGCATTCCTCATCAAAATTAAAAATTTCATCTTTCTCTGGTAAATGGCATAAAGGCTTAGCAATCTTTGAAAAGTCTTTAATATTTTGTCTGTCGAATCCAGCATGTCCTAAAAAACTCCTAATTTCCCTTACATTTGTTGGATAAGGTAAATTAGTGATCACTTGAATTTTAGAAGGATCTACTTCCATACCATTTTTTGATATTTGATGTCCTAATACAATTCCTCCTGCTACCATAAATTGGTATTTTTCCCAGTTAAGGACTAAATTTGCTTCTTCACAACGCTTAAGAACTCTGGATAAATGTTCTAAACATGAGTTAAATGAAGTTCTAAATACTAAAAAGTCATCCATGAATACTTCAATCCCTTTTTCAAGTAAATCACAAAAAATTTCTATCATACATCTTTGAAATGTAGTAGGGGCATTACATAAACCAAAGGTCATTCTTCTAAAAACAAAAGTACCATAAGGACTGATAAACGTTGTTTTTTCTTGATCCTCAGGAGATATTTGAATTTGGTGATAACCAGTATATCCAAGTATTTATGCTATAAAATAAAAGTATTTATGCTCAGCAAGTCTATCCAGCATTTGCTCTAGAAAGGGTAATGTATAATGATCTTTCCTAGTGACAAGATTTAATTTTCTATAATCAATGCATATTAACCACCTTGTAACTTGTCTAGTAGGAATTAACTCATTATGTTCATTTACAGCTACAGTTACTCTCCTTTCTTAGGAATGCAATGAATTGGACTAACCTATGCACTATCTGAATTTGGTTAGATAATTCGAGCATCTAACCACATTAAAATTTCTTTCTTTACAACTTCTTACATAACAGGATTCAATCCTCTTTGCGGATTAGCCCTGGGTTTACAGTTCTCTTCCATATGTTATGCATACAAATTGAAGGACTAATTCCTTTAATATCAGCAATTATCCATCCAAAGGCTTTTTTAAAATTTTTCAGAATTTTCATCAACCTTTCTTCTTCTTCAATTATTAATTTTAAGGAAATTATAATTTGTAAAGTTGAGGAATCTCCTAAAAAGGCATATTTTAAATGATCAGGAAGTAACTTCAACTCTAGTTTTGGAGGTTTTTCAATAGATGGACAGAATGATTTATCTTTATCTATCTTGTCCAAAGTTGCAAAACTTTCTTGAACAAAGTTTGAATTTTCCTTAAAAAGATCTTCACACTGGTTTAATTCATCTTCTTACTCGTGTCCCAAATCTTTTTCCTCAGATTTTTCTTCATAAGTAGTTCTAAAATGGTATTCACTTAGATATCTTATAGTATCCATCCTATAATATTCATTATTTTTACCTTTTGCAGGGTATTTCATTGATTTTGAAATGTTAAAAGTAACAGTTTGATCATTGACGCGCTTTGTTAATTCCCCTTTCTGCACATCTATCATTGCTCTTCCTTTGGCTAGGAAAGGTCTCCAGAAAATGATAGGTATCTCTTTATTTTTCTCTATATCTAGCACAATGAAATCAAAAGGAAAGATAAATTGATCCACTTTCACTAGGACATCTTCTACAACTCCTTTAGGGTATGTTATCAAATAATCTCCTAACTACTGAGTTCAGTAGTATGGGTTATTTCTCCTAATCCAAATCTATTAAATATTGATAATGACATAAGGTTAATGCTTGCACCTAAATTACATAAAGCATTCCCATAAAATCTATCTCCTATTACACATGGAATTGTAAAACTATCAGGATCTTTAAGCTTTTTAGGAAGCTTCTTCTGAGTTATTGCACTGCACTCCTCACCAAGTGCAACAGTCTCATTATCTTTAAACTTCCTTTTCCTGTTGAGAATCTCCTTCATAAACTTTACATAGCTCAGCATTTGTTCTATGGCTTCAGCAAATGGAATATTAATTGTAAGCTTCTTAAATATTTCCATAAATTTTAAAAATTGTTTATCCAACTTTTGCTGATGAAGTCTCTGAGGAAATAGAGGCGGTGGTTTTTCCAAATCAATTTTTAGTGGAGAAATAAGCCTCTCACAATCTTTTAGAGGGTCCTCTTTCGATTCTTTAATTACTTCTCTCTCCACTTTAATTTCTTTTTAAACCCGACCTTTCGACTCTCTTCCGCTCTAAGTTGAACGGCTTTTACTTGTTCTTTATTCTGGTCTTTTGGATATTATTCAGTATTAATAGGGTTTGTTCCTTGGGATTTATTACTTAATGAATTTGCAATTTGCCTAAGTTGATTCTCAATATTTCTAATTGTAGCTCCTTGACTTTGTAATTGACTTCCCATTTGTAGCACTACTTCTTCTATAGAAAACTTCTTCTCCTTAAATTGTGAATTACTGTTAAAACTTGTAGGGTAAGTAGGTCTATAATTATTATTCCCTTGGTTGTTCCAGTTTCTCAATGGTTTACTTGATTGTTCCACCCCTGTTGATTATTACCACCTGAAGTACTATTCCAATTAAAGTTGGGATGGTTTTTCCAACCTGGGTTATAATAATTTGAATATGAGTTATTCTGCTTATTATTTATGGCATTCAAAGTTTCTAGTGATGCTTGAGAATCTACCATTTAGCCTAATGAATTCTCTTCAATCATTGAAATTGGTTCAAAAAAATTCATTCCAATTTGATCTAACTTCCTTGAAATTGTAGCAATTTGATTTGCTAACATGGTAAATGCATCAGTTTCATGAATATTGGCTACTTTCTTAGGATTTACCCTCTCAGAAGACCGTTAAAAATTATTGGTAGTCATTTCTTCAATTAAAGCATAAGCGTCATGAAATGATTTTGACATCAATGAACCACCACCAGCGGCATCGATAATTGATCTAAGAGATCCAACTAATCCATTATAAAAAGCTTGAATTATTAACCAATCTGGTATAGTGTGGTTTGGACACTTTTGTAAGAGTTTTTTAAATCTTTCTCATGCTTCATAAATAGATTCCCCTTCAAACTGATTAAAAGATGTAATATCATTTCTAAGCTTTGTAGTTTTTTATGGTGGAAAATATTTAGTAAGGAATTTTTGTGCTAAATCACCCCAAGTTCTGATAGATCCAGGTGCTAACAAATTCAACCACATCTTAGCTTTATCCTTTAGTGAGAAAGGAAATAACCTAAGTCTTATGACATCATTTGATACACCATCATATTTAAATGTAGCCCACAATTCTAGAAAATTGGCAAGATGTAAATGTGGATCTTTAGTTGGTGATCCCCCAAACCGATTATTTGATATCATTTGGATAATAACAGGTTTAAGCTCAAATGAATTAGCCACTACAGCAGGTTTTTGAATACTACAATGAAGTTCATCTACAGTATGGTTGACATAATCTCTTAAAGGTCTAAACTCGTGATGAATTTCAGCATTTTGATTATTTTGGTCTCCCATTTCTATAATTTTTTTGGATTATTCAAAATTTATAGCTTTTTTTTGGTTTTTCTGATTTATCTAATTGTTCTTTCTAATTTAGAATTGTAGGGCACTAGTCCTTTAGAACCTGAATTTAGAACCTAAATTATGTATACACTAACATATAATAAAATAAAATAAAATAAGATAAGATAAGATAACTTAACTTTTAAATAAGACTTTCTAAAAATAGAAATTTGTTTTTAAAATTAATTTCTCCCCGGCAACGGTGATAAAAACTTGATCCCTGGATATTGTTAATATGCATAGTACAACAATAATTAATATTATATTTCACTTATATTTCCTTACTTTGCAACAAAACCAAAAACTTGATCCTAAAGAAAAATAAGAATTTAACTTGTAATTTATATATATTAGGATACTATGCAAGTATACGTATCGTTATCAAGTAATATAGGACTTTTTGTTTAAGACCCGAATATCGAACACAAAAGGAGAATACGCAATATGCACTATTGAACAACAAACTTTCTATTTTTAATAAAAAGTTAATTATCTAAACTAAAGATGATTTTTGTAGTAATGAAAATTTAAATATTTTTGGTATTTTCAATATTTTGGTAGAACAATAACAATTTAAAAAGATAACTAGAGTTTTTGTAGAAGAAAAGCATTAAATATGAAAATATCTTTCTTCTTATTATGAATCAGTAATAAGTATAGGAGTTCTGTTGTGGAAGTATGCAAATTGTGTTGTGCCAAACAGAATCAATAATATTCTTTACCCATACTAGAGATGCTATAAAGAACATTGGTTAATTTAAAGTTTGAATACTTCTAAAGACCGTCTGGGTAAGGAAGATACTAGCTCTCACTCTAGAGTTCTCTCGATTCCCTCCACCTGGCGGCTAACATTCTTGTATCAGAACCTAAAACACTAAACCAAGTAGGGGACTTTAACCTGCAACTTTAAAGTCCTCTAACTTTACATCCTTCAAAGAATATTTCCCTATTTATTTGCACTCAATCATATGAACTACATTCTCATTTATACAACCTCATGTGATTCTTTCTAATTGTTGACTGAGACAATACCAGCCCGGTTCTTACATGTTCTCACAACAAATTTTAACATCTGGATTGATCAAATCAAGAAGTAAATGAAGTTCATAGATTTAAATCATCACAACTTCTTCCATCATTGAAGATCAATACTTTCCACAACTTCCTTCAAAAACTTAGTTACTTATCATTTTAAGAAGAAAGATAAAGAAAACTACTCAGAATCCATGGAGAAAACAAAACCACACGTTAGTTTAAATGAAGAAACCATTGTCAAACTAACAACAAGTCTCAATTAAAACCAAAAGTAGTATCAAAACAAAAGGACAAAAACTTACCTTAAGTCCTCCACCAAACTCTTGAAGTTCCTTTGATTCTCTTCTCTTTACAATCACTCAAAATACAGTAAAAAAAGGATAAAATAAAAGTAAAAATGGTGCCTGAAAATCTCTCTGAACTAACTACCCAAATGAGAACTTTCAAAACTTTCCAATACTTTTAGGACCTTTTTTAAAGTCTCAATCTTCTTTCTTTTATAACTTTCCAAAAGGTGCCTTGGTTTCTCTTCAAAATATGTCTAGATTTGATGTATTTCTTTACTAGATTCATCCATTCGTAATAATTTTCATCCATGGTGGTTATAACCACCTAATAAGCCAATAGGTGCCTCAAAAACCTCTTCAAAATTCGCAGAAACCAAATTTACTCATCCAATAACTCCCACTGGCACTTAAGCGTGCGACCTCTAGCGCTTAGGTGCGGCCTTTTCTGTTTAACTGGCTCTTAAGCACCAAATCTGGTGCTTAGACGCCAAAACTCTTTTGCACATTTTTCACCTTTTTACTCCAAATTTGATCCTTTTCACTCCTTTATGCATTTTTCACCCTTTTTACCTGTATCTGCAGGAACAACACAAAAATACCTTTCATTAAAGCGTAATATCTCAAAAATAGGTATAAAAATGTGTCTAAAAACACTATATATTTAGGTGTAGCAGCACATTACATAAACTAAAAGGCATTTGTTGAAAAGCAAAAGTACCATAAGGATTAATAAACGTTGTCTTCTCTTACTTCTCTGGAACAATTGGTATTTGATGATAGCTAGTATATCCTTCTAAAAATAAAAAACATATGTGCACAACTAGCCT
The DNA here is from genome assembly GCA_003013225.1 of Phalaenopsis aphrodite. Classification (NCBI taxonomy): domain Eukaryota; kingdom Viridiplantae; phylum Streptophyta; class Magnoliopsida; order Asparagales; family Orchidaceae; genus Phalaenopsis; species Phalaenopsis aphrodite. The sequence continues at coordinate 147,540 of NEWO01000465.1, forward strand.
ATCCAACATCTGGTCCAAAAAGTGTAAAGGAAAGTGATCTTTCTTGGTGACCGAATTTAATTTTTGATAATCTATGTGGATTTGTCATCTAGTGACTTATCTTGCTGGTATTAATTCATTATTATCATTTGTCACTATAGTCACACCTCCTTTCTTAGGAACATAGTGAATTAGACTAACACAAGCATTGTCTAAAATAGGATATATTATTCTCCTATCTAACCATTTTAAAATCTCTTTTTTAACAACTTCTTTCATCATCAGGTTTAATGTCCTTTGAGGTTTAACTTTTGATTCATGATTTTCTTCCAATAAAATTCTGTGCATACAAATCGAAGGATTGATTCCTTTAATATCAGCTAATGTGCATCCAAAATCTTTCTTATATCTTCTTAAAGTTTCCAACAACTTTTGTTCTTGTGCTTCAGTTAATTCTTAGGATACGATAACAGGTAATGTGGATAAATCTCCTAAAAAAGCATATTTTAAATATATAGAAAATGTTTTCATTTCTAGTTCAGGAGGTTTCTCAAACAATGAAATCAAATTTTTATTATTATCCATAGGATCTAATAATTTAAATTGTTTGTGAACATAATCCAATTCTTCATTACTCACTTCCATAGATTCATCTTGAATTATATCCTCATCCTCATACTCCAAATATTTTTATTTAGTTTTCTTTTCAAATATATTCATAAAATATTCATTATTTAAATAGTCATTAATTTCCATTCTGAAGCATTCATCTTCTCTTCCTTTTGTTGGATATCTCATTGACTTTGCAATATTAAATGTGACCTCTTGATCGCTAACTCTCATCTTCAATTGTCCTTTCTACACATCTATCAATGCTCTTCCAGTGGCAAGAAATGGTATTCCTAAACTATTAGGAATTTCTTTATCTTCCTCCTTATCTAACATAATAAAATCTACAGGAAAGATAAATTTATCAACCTTTACCAAAACATCTTCTATCACTCCTTTAGGATAGGTAATCAAAAGATAAACTACCTGAAGAGTTACATTAGTAGGTGAAATTTTGCCTAAACCCAACCTTCTAAAAATTGATAGAGGCATAAGATTAATACTGGCTCCCAAATCACATAAAACTTTTCTAAAAAATCTTTTGCCAATGGCATAAGAAATAATAAAACTACCAAGATCTTTAAGTCTTTCAGGAAGCTTTTTCTGTATTATAGCGCTACACTCTTCACTAAGTGCAACAGTCTCATTATCTGTAAACTTCTTTTTTTTTACTAAGTATATCTTCATAAACTTCACATAGCTTGACATTTGTTCCAAGGCTTCATCAAATGAAATGTTTATTATCAATTTCCTCAGTATTTACAAAAATTTTTTAAAATGGTTATCTTTATTTCTCTCCTTCAATCTTTGAGGAAATGGAGGTGGTGGTCTTTCTACAGTAATTTTCATTGGTTTGATAGAATATTCTTACTCAAAATGAAAATATTCATTTGAATTTTCATTTTCCACTGCTTTTTCAACTTCAACTTTAACTTCTTCTTGAACTTTTGTTTCCAATTCTTTTCCACCTCTTAGTTGAATAGCTTTAATTTGCTCTTTGTTCTGATTATTAGGATTAACTTCAACATTACTAGGAAAAGATTCAGGAGGTCAATTGCTAAGTGCTGTAGCAATACATCTCAATTGATTTTTCATATTTATAGTTGCAGCTCCTTGACTTTGTAATTAACTTCCCATTTGCAATATTAATTCTTCTATTGACAATTTCTTTTCCTTACTATGCAAACTGGGATTGAAACCTGGAGGGTAATAAGATTTGTAGTTTGAAATCCTTTGATTGTTGGATTTTTCCAATGAGTATGCAGCATTGTTCCCCCATTGCAGATTTACAATATTAGAGTTATTGTTACTCTAACTAAAATTCGGGTGATTTTTTCCAACCAATATTATAATAATTGGAATAAGGATTATAAGATCAATTGTTTATTGCATTTGAAGTCTTATACAAAGATTTAGATTCTATCATTTGTCCCAATGATATTTCCTCAAGCAGAGGAGGTGTCTGAGAATAATTCATTCTATACTGATTTATCTTCTTTGATATTGCAGAAATTTTAGTAGCCAACATAGATATTGCATCAAAACCATGAATACTAGCAACTCTTTTTGAATTTACCCTTTCATAGGGCTATTGAAAATTATTATTAGTCATCTCTTCAATTAAAGAATATACTTTCAAATAATTTTGACATTAATGATCCACCTCCAGCACCATCAAATATGCATCTAAGAGAT
>NEWO01000465.1:170717-186712 GCA_003013225.1 Phalaenopsis aphrodite
TCTTTACAATAAAAACTTGTTTAACATATTTTAAAATTTTAAATAATTAAAAATCCTTAAAAATCACAAAAATAATAAAATCATAGAAATGTTCTAAATTGCCTCCTAAGAACTTAGGAACAATTAGAATATTTTTCCTGATTTTCTAAAAAAAGATATTGAATTTTAAAGCTTAAAAATGATTTTTAAATTCATTAAAATAACTCCAATAAATTAAAGAAAAATCAGAAAAAGATAAAATTTGCTTCCCTGGGTTCTCTGACCTCACAGAGATTTTTAAAAAATTAAGAACTTACTTTTCCCCATTTGAAATATTTTATATTTAATAAATACCCCAGAACTTAAAATAATTCTTAAAATTCACATAAAATTCAAAAAATCATAAAATTTGGTCCAAAGGCTTCTCTGCTCTAGGTCTACCTCCAGTAAAAATTTCAAGGGATTAGGATTTACCTTGGACAAGCTAGAAATTTTATTTGAAAAATCCTATATTTTGCATAAGAAAATTATATAAATAAATTTAACTTTGAAAAATCACATTTTTTCCTCTAATGTCTTAATTGACCCATGAATGAGGTAGGATAAAAATTTCCAAGTCATTTGAATTAAATTTGATAATATATGAAGTGATAGAGCCTTAGGGGCTAATGTGTAATTTTGGAAAATTAGCCTTAATTAACATTTAGGCTTAATTTAAGGAGGAAAATGGGTAACTTCTGATCTTAATTAATTTATATGTTTGAAACATAAGGGGTTAATTGGTAGAAACCAACCTCACTTTATTAATTAAGTTAATAAATTTATAAATTATTAAAATTTGGAAGTTTATTAAAATAAAATGAATCCAGGACTTAGGGGTATGATTTTTTGAAGTCAATAATTAATCAATTTAATACCTCTATTTTGATAAAATCCAGATTATGAATCATGACCACCTAAAGCCTAATCTCTTCAAAATTAACTAAAACACTCACCTAGGTCTTAAGGGATTAGTAGTGACTTAAGATGAATTAAGTTTCATTCAAATGAGGATTACAAAAGTAAATATCATTGAAAATTAAAACATCTTTCAAACACTACATGCCCAATTAGGGTTAAAATTTGGCTAAGTGTTCCAACAACATTAACTTGCCTCTTTAAGGGTCTTCACCCACATAATTCTTAAATTGAATCTCAAGTGATAATTACCCTATTCTTAGGAATAATTGAGACATCAATGTGCACTGAGTATTAAGGGTATTTACAGGATGACTTATTAAGTAACATAATAAGCTTAAAAGAACTCGGGATTTTCGACTATGCAGCGAGAGAGTAGCACGGACCTGCTTCTTTCTTTAGATCTGTTGGATACCTCGGAAATCTACTCAACTTAATATGTTTTGCTTGACAACATCATCCTTAATTAAACTCCTAAGGTCCCACCAAGATATGACATAGGGTTAGGAAAACTACCAAAATTTGACTTCCCTATTTCATATAAACTGCCTTAACGTGAATTTTAAGTTCCAGGTGGTGGAACGAGAAGACTCACCAGGTACGCTTTTACAATTTTCAGCGTTGTATTTCTTATACTTTCATACTGTACTTTTATACCAGCAAAATTTGCATGCTAAACAACGACGCCACCCTGCATGAAAACTAAAACTGTCAGGATAGCCACAAAACTAAAACCAAAATTAAAATCAACCAAGATAAAATTCACCCCCACAACATTCAAAATATAAAACAACTCAAAATTTAATCATAAACATCACACAAAACTATAACTTCAACTAAATTAAGACATCTCTATCGAATGATTGGGAATTTCTCGGAGGAGGTAACCTACGGTTGCTAACGAGGCTTCCCACGGTCTAAATGAAATTATTGAACTCATTAGGTTGAGTTTAGTAAATTCATTTGGACTAAGTGAATCCAATAGAAAATAGTGGTGTTGGAACGAGGGAACCGTGGGATCCTAACCGGTGTCGCTCTAATCAACTTTAACATACCCCCATAAAATTTAAAGAACTTCAACCATAAGGCCACCTGAGTTGACATCATAACTTGACACACTAGAAAACTCAAACTCGTCACAGCAAGGAGCTTAGAGCAAGCATGATAGGCAGCACGACCATCTTCAAACAACAAAACCCGTCATCACCAGCTAAACCAATCTTCCTTCCATTAAATATAAACAACAAAGCCATAGTACTTCGAGGTTACTTGCTTATGCAACGTAAATCCTCACATTATCTTAGGCCTTTTGTATATCCCTGATATACAATATAAGCGCTAACTTGTCTTAGGATTTCGAGGTTGTCGTTTGTCACGACCTAAACCCTCACATCTTCTAGGCTATTTGTGTGATAGATTCACACGAATGTAAGTCCTAAATAATAAAATTGGCAGGATGAAAAACCTAAATATTTTTCCTCAGAAATGAAGCCAAAGATTAGGGTAGCTTGGGAAGTCACTGAGGTTCTCCTCTGGATCCATGACATCCCCTAGTTCTTCCTTCCTTGGACCCTACAACAAAATGTTCTAAATTTGAACCAATCCCCTTTCACACCTCTACGTCCGATCTCATTGAAAAGTCCTACGCTTTGATACTCCATGAAGATAATATTTCCTGATTTTTATCGAGTCTTCTTAGGTGACTTTGGTCATTTAAGATGTAATTAACTATTGGGGTTTGCCCTTATAGGAAACATGTCTGAACCGAGCTTAATATAAACCCTATTTAATTCTTTATATTAAATAGGGGAACTTATCGGCAAATATAATGGTTTTGCAGACCAAACGGATGTCATATATTCCTTAGTTTATTTGATCGAGTCTCATCCTCAAGTCTTGTGTTTATCCTTCGGGATAGATACAGGATTTGAGGTACAACACTTTCATTTAAACTATGAAAAATATGGGTCAAATTGATTTCATATTTTTTTAAAACTAAATATATATGTAAATTAAAAAGTCCTTCTGAAGCAGGCTATGGGATTTTGATTTCGGTGACCGACAGCTTCTTACGGGCAACTCCCGAACCTAAAAATAGCGTCGATAGCTTCTGGCGACTCCACTGAGGACAAGCTTTTCTCTTCATACAAATCAAGAGATATTATTTTCACACATCGGTAATGTGTCCATGTCCCTCTTGGACCAAATTACCCTTCTTCTGTTGGCATACTTTACCAATTTTTGTCTTGGGAAGGTACAGCCAACTCCTTGGACTTCAGGAATAGCTGTTCAACCATCTTTGAATAGAGGGGTTCAAAAGGCCATTAAGGACTCTTTAAATTTTCCTGTGGGGTTGAACCCCCAATAAGTGTGTCGCTGGACTAGTTTCACCTAGGCATTTTCTACCACTAAATAAGTCCCGAACTGGGTCCTAAAAGACTTCACATTTTCCTTCCAAATTTGATTTGCTATTTCGCAAATTAAACCAAATTGTGTTGTGTCGCGTGCACTTTGAAATTTTCTTACATTAATTAAATTTTTACATCTCTTAATTTTTCTTCAACAAGATTTTAAAATACCCATAAATTAAGACCCGCCCGGTCTACAGATTAACCTCTACTTTCAGTGCTTGCACTAAAAACTTACAAGGTTTTTGGCCATATAGCTAACCCTGAAATTTTCTGTTTTAAAGCCCGCTGCGATGCCCTACCCAACACTACCCTTTTCCTGCAATCTGCCAACGAGCCATGAAGCCCGTAACCTCGCTCCTACCATCAAATTTTGAGCCGGATTTGAAGATCTCGAGTTCATCCTAGGGAAAGCCCCGTTCGTGATAATGAAGATCGCCGCTCCAGAGTTACTGGAGCCGCCTGCAGAATTCAATCTGAACTGCCTTCAGGACTTCCCTGCCATCAAGAAGACTAAAGCTATTGCCATCACGACACCCGTCAAACCCGCTAGCCCCGCTGATAAGGGGAAAGAAGTAATGATTGTTAAGGATCCGACTGAAGGATTAACTGTCCCACCACTCGTTTTTGAAATAGGATCAAGTTTGAGGATTGTACCGCTGACCCAAACTCAAAGGAGGAACCGTAACAGAAAAGTTCTGAGGGCCATCAAAGCCCAGACTCTTGAGAAGACATCCGTTGAAGAGGAGCCTCGTCATATTGAAGAAGTGTTACCAAAAATTTATCGACTCCTTCGAGAAAGTAAATTCCATCCTCTGACAGATACCAATGGATATGAATCTGAAGGATCACTGCCGCATTACTGCCACTTCATGGACATGGTGAGGAGGGAAATAAATTCACTCCTATCACCCAAGTTAGTGCAGTTTTCAAAAGGCTAGCTACCAAAGAAGGTTGTTCAGTTAGTGAGTTACTTAAACGAGTTGGAGATGCAATTTCTCCTCACATGAAGAAGAAAATTTTGAAGGGCATCAAATCCGCCAGATAATCTCACAAGACAAATAGTGTTCAACCTACTCGCATCCCCGTTTGGTTTCGTTTAGGGAACATAATTGATACCATAGTAATTACTACTGATTATACTGCCACCAAGACCGCAGGCCGTCGATCAATTAAGTCGAGATTGGGTCCAAAGATCTTACCCATCACCCATTATGGAAACATTCCTACAATCCTAAAGACACAGGCAAGATGATTACCTGGCACTGTAGCCAGTCTACACCATGGGGAGCATACTTTCCTTTGACATACCGATGTTTCTACTAAGATGCTCCATCCTGAGACATCATCGTTGAAAAAGAAAAAGGTATGGGTACCCAAGGTCGCTGCACTGATACATTTCAGTGAGCCCGTAAAACAGGAAGTGAAATCAGGATCTGAGATATCTGACATTGTCGCGACAATAGCCAGCGAGAAGGAGAAACAAATAGAGGATGTCCATCAAAGTCCTCCAGATCTCAAAGAAATCAAGGAATCGATAATTGAGAAAAAAGTTGAGAAACTCAGGATCAAAATTCCCAAGTTGGCTCAAGAACACAGAGTTTCCATCGATAGCGACAATAAAAATTTTAATTTCAATGATTACTTGGAGGAGGATTTCATGGAAGTCCATGTGATCGAAACCAGAGCCACCACATCTGCTTGCGAGGCTCAACCTCAGACTGAAGAGAATGCCGTAGATGAGCTGCGCAGGGTTATCCTTCTAAGGGATGAGCAGGTTAGTCTACTGAAGAAAAGAATAGAAGAGATGACTGCATCTATGATCGCCTTGGCCACCATTCAGAGGCAATCGCAATCACCGCAATTGGCTTCTCCAGAGATTAATCAGCCATAAATTATACACATTATAGATGAAAGAAGAGAGGCTACTTCAGCAAAAAAAGAAGAGCAACCGAAGAAAGATTCTCCATCAAGTGCCATACCAGAAAAGGAGTTCAAGCAGATGGTTGAACAAGTGTGAGACACCTTAGCCAAATCCAAGGGCGGTGCATCAATTTTGAAGGGTAGACCTTACCCGGAGGAGTTTGATGTCGTACCTTTCCCCAAGGGTTTTGTGGCCCCAGACTTCAAAATACTCGACGGGACTTAAAATCCCAGACAGCATATAGTGCATTTTCGAGCCAGCTGTGGCAACACAAAAAAAATGAAGCTCTACTTTGCCAGCAGTTCGTCAGCAGCTTGTCAAGAATTGCTTTCAACTGGTACGCTGACTTGCCCAATTCGTCAGTTAAAACATTTTCTGAATTAGAACTGTTTGTGAAAAGGTTTGTCGGGGCACAACGCCATGTGTCTATTGGAGAGCTCATGATGGAAAAGTAAAAGCCTAGTGAAACTTTGGTAGACTATATTTTGAGGTGGAGAAACCTTAGCATGAAATGTGAACCACAACTACAGGAACATCATGTGATTGAAATACTACTCAAGAGCATTCATGGGCCAGTAGCTTTCATGCTTAAGGGATTCACCATCAAATCCTTCGAGAAGCTACTCAGTAAAGCCAGCAGTCTTCAAGAAGAAATAAAGCACATGGAGCCACATGAAAAGGCTAAGGTGACCAAAGTGTTTGAAAAAAAAGTAGGAGTAGTGGCGACCGTCGACAAAGGAAAGCAGCCGATAAAGATATATGCAGAAGAACATCGCTAGTCCTCCCAGAAACCGAATAATCAATCCAACCAGCGGCCGCCTCAAGAAGGAGCACCTCGAATAGAGGATAAAAGAATATCCATGTTGGAGCAACAGAAAGTTGTGTATTTCTTCAAGGTTGAAGCTATACCTAAAACATTCAGGAGTCTGATGAAGAAGCCAGAATTCAAACTACTAGATCCAAAGAAGCCCGAAGGGGTGGATAAGAAGAATGAATCAAATTATTGCCCATATCACTGGTTACTTGGACACACTATAGAAAAATGCTTCGTCTTTAAAGACTGGCTTGAGAAGAACCTCAAGGAAGAGAATATAACAATCCTGAAGAAATATTTAAGAGAACCTGAAAAAGATTCCATAAACACGATTTCAGCTGAGTCAATCTCCCAATTGATACGTATGTCGGAATAGATGGGTGGAGTACAACTTGGGATGAACTCAAAAGGGTCCTTAATCAAATACAAGATTCATCAAAACAAGCTTCTATGAATATCGAAGAAGAATGGAATGAAGTTTGGAGCAAATCATCCAAGAAAAAACTGAACAAGATCTAGTATGCATCAAAACAAACCTCTATTCAGAGTACGCAACATACCAAGCCCGAGATGAAGATTTTGTTAGGAGATCCGTCATCGTCAAGAACAACGAACAAAAAGAAGAAAAGTGTTACTGCAAAGATTGATAGCATGGGGGGTAGGATAGGGGTTGTCTCTACTAGATTGGTTGTCTCAGATTCAGGGAAAAAAATCTTCGAACCCCTGACTTTGTATGATTATCTTTTTGTCCCTTCGGGATCTTATGAATATAGTGATTGTGATTTCGACTACGTTTTAATTGTTTCTGGTGATAACTTCAATGATTATGACCAATCTAGCTTCAATCTTGATCCTTAAAGCGATCCTCAAATCATACTCGAGTCTGATGAACTCATTGTCATGTCCAAAGAAGACATCAATAATGCCGCTTATAACATCACCGATAACAAGGAGCCAATTCTCAAGCATCATGGTACACTGCTTGCCATCAACTTAGATCTTTCCGAAGAAGAGGAAAAGACATCGAAAGATTTAACAATGATATCTAAAGAAGAAGAAATCACATAAGTTAACTTAAGGAGAGGAAAAGTGTTACCACCAAGAACAGCTCCAACAAATAAAGGAAAACAGATAATGACTCCAGAAGAGATACCCCCACCTCCACTAGTGGAAGAACCAAATAATAAAGAGAAAGTTGGAGGATCATACAAAGTAGATTACAACATGCTAGCTCATCTTAGGAAGTTGCCGACCCGATTAAGCATCTACGCGCTCTGATCCTGTCAAAGAAAATGAGAGAGTCTCTGGTTACAACTTTGCTTGACACAGAAATGTGCTTAGCTCAGTTGGCCAGCACATCCTCAGATGAAGTTTGCTTGTTGAAAGAACAGTCTGGGGTAACCTTCATAGATGAAGACTTGTTGCTCGGTACCGCCGACCACAACTGTCTTCTCTACATCTCCGTCAACATCGACAGATTTGTGTTATCCAGAGTTTTAGTGGATCCTGGAGCATCTCTTAAATTGATGAGCCTACGGATATTGGCCTACTTAGGTATTGAAGCTCAAGATGTTACGACCAATAAGATGATGTTAAGAGGATTCAAATAAAAGGGAGAAAGAGCCGTCGGATCAATTACATTACTTATGAAAGTTAGAGAACTCGTGACAACTGCTAAATTTCATATCATCGACGCCAAGACCTCTTCTAACGCTCTATTAGGTCGACCATGGATTCATGAGCACAATATGGTTCCATCATCTCTACACCAGTGCATCAAATACCGTAAAGATGGTCAAGAAAATTGCATCAAGGGAGATCAACAACCATTTTCAGTGCATGTAGTTGGTATCCTTGAAGATGCTTCCTACTACACACCTCCAAAGATGACTGTCTTCTCGTGTGAGATTCTGACAAACAAAGATGAAGATTCAAAAGAATCACAAAAAGGAGGCCATTCAACTCTGCTTCAGCAATCTTCCACCACTCCTTTACAAAGAGATGGTGAAAGGCCTTTTAGTTCGCGCACCCGAGGTCGAGGTCGGGGATGTGGATGAGGAATGATCAATTTAATTGTTGAACGGACTAGGCCGACTATCAACATTGGTGATGAAGACAGTTTTGAAGATGAGATAATGATGACAAGATGGAAAAGACCTCAGTACAAGATATCCCTAGAAGATACAGAAAATAATGAATATGAAATAATGTATGGTCGGATAAACCACTATGTGAATGTTATGACCCTCACTAAGATTCTCCCTCAAAAGGCCGAGAGTTTAGAGGTCAAGGAAGTCCGTAGTTTTGGTTCCAAGCCGATCAAATTTTATCGTGCTTCTACCTCTACTGAGCTTTAAAAACATGTAAATTTGGATGTTGATTCAAATGAATTAATGGAATTGCCTTTTGGTTACTTCTCACCTTGTGTTCAAAAGTTAATTCAATAGGGAAACTTACCAAAACAAATGCCAAAAGATAAATTTCAACTTTTTGAAAAATTATGGAATGGTAAAAGTCAAAACCCAATTTCAAAAGAGGGTCTCAGAATTGGTACAGTCGGACTAGTCGATGATTCTGAATTTTGCATGGTTGTTACTGATGAGTCAGAAGAGGATTGCCTTGAGATAGAGGATGACTCTATTGATCAACCAATAGAAGATGCTCCCCCAAAATTTGAGTAAATTAAATCTATCGTTGATGAGTTAAAAGAGATTAACCTCGGGACTGAAGAACAACCTCGACCTACATTTATAAGTTCTCTACTTAATGATGAAAAATCTACATAATTGATCAAACTATTAACAGAATTCAAAGATTGCTTCGCATGGAGCTACGATGAAATGCCAAGACTGTCAGCAGAGGTTAAAGCCCATAAACTTGGGGGGGACAAGAATATAACCCCAGTAAAACAAGCTCCCAAGAGAATGCGGCTCGAAATAGAACAACAAGTCATCGCTGAGGAAAAGAAATTAATAGACGCCAACTTTGTTAAAGAGGAGCAATACCCCACGTGGTTAGCCAACATCATACCTGTTAAGAAGAAAAATGGACAGATCCGCGTTTGTGTCGATTTCAGAGATTTGAACATGGCATGTCCAAAATATGAGTTTTCACTAACTATACCAGAGATGATGGTGGATATCGCTTCAACACATGAAATTTTCTCCTTCATGGACGGATCGTTGAGATACAACCAAATCAAGATGACTCCCGAGGATGCAGCACTTACAACCTTCAGAACACCGACTGGAATTTTCTGCTACACAGTTAAGTCGGTCAGCTTAAAGAACACCAAAGCAACATATCAGCGTGCAATGATGAAGATTTTTGACGAACTCATTCACAACCAAGTAGAATGCTACCTGGATGATTTGGTCATCAAAAGTAAACGAAAAATAGACCATTTGTACAATTTGAGGATCGTGTTCGAACGATTACGACAATACAATCTCAAAATGAATCCCTTAAAGTGCGCCTTTGGTGTTACCTCTAGGAAATTTCTAGGATCCATTGTTCATCATCGGGGAATCGAGATCGACCCAGATAAGATTAAGGCTATCTTGAAAATGCCTCCCCCTAAAACCTTGAAACAACTACGTTCCTTCCAGGGGAAGTTGGCATATCTGAGGCGCTTTATTTCTAATCTCTCAGGTAGGTGTTAGACATTCTCGGCATTAATTAAAAAGGATGCCAAATTTCTTTGGGATGAGAAATGTCAGCGGGCCTTCGAGGATGTTAAACAATATCTAATGACACCTCCTGTTTTGGCAGCCCCTATTCCAAGGAAACCATTGATACTTTATACCGCGGCCTTAGATGACTCTCTTAGAGCCCTCTTATCCCAAGTCAATCATGAGAGTAAAGAAAATGCACTCTACTACTTGAGTTGTCGTCTAATACCAATGGAGATAAGGTATCCACCTATTGAGAAGCATTGTCTAGCATTAATTTTCGCCCCCCAAAAGCTTAGACATTACATGCTTTCTCATAAGATTACCTTAATTTTGAAAGTTAATCCATTATAATATCTGATGACCCGACCAACACTCTCCAGATGTTTAACAAGATGGTCGATGATCTTACTACAATTCGATATAACTTTTGTTCCCCTCCATGCTATCAAGGGACAAATACTAGCAGACTTTCTCATTGCACACCCACTGCCAACTGGGTCCTCTCTCAACGACGAGTTACCAGATGAGCAAATACTACAAATGGAATTCTCCAGTGCACAACGTTGGGAGATGTACTTCGATGACGCTTCGTCAGCCAGAAAAGACAAAGGGTCAGGCACAGTTACACCAGGCAAAGCATGGATTGGTTTGATCTTTATCACACCAGATAAGGTTCTCATACCACCTGACAGAGTCGTGCACCAACAATGAAGTAGAATATGAAGCTTTAATCACCAAATTGGAAATGACAATCTCAATTGATATAACAAACATTGCCATCTACGGTGACTCCCAACTTGTAATCCAGCAAGTTGCCGGACAATACAAAATTTTGAAACCAAGATTATCAGAATACCATCAGTACACGATGAAGCTCTTGAAGCAGATTCCTGATTTAACTTTCTACTAGATTCCTAGGAGAGATAATGCCCATGTCGACGCTCTAGCAAAACTTGCTAAAGAAATGGTGTGTCCCCCAGAAAATTCCATTAAAGTCACAGTACAAGGAAGACGAGTCTTGTCTCAGATCGACTTTGAAGCTCTACACAAGCTTGAAAACGAAGAAACAATAAATACAGTTGCAGACATCAATGAAAATTGGCGTAAGTTATTAATAGAATATTTGCATACTGAAAAGTTGTCAGAAGACAAGTCTGAGGTGCACCACATCGCAAGAAGAGCCATGTCTTACGCCCTGATGGGAAATGCTCTACAGAAGATCGTTCGTCCAAATGTGGCTACGGTTTTTTAGCAGAGCCGAAGCACAAAATATTTTTAAAGAGGTACATGTCGGATTGTGTGGCGCTCACCAGTCACGGCCAAAAATGAAGATGAAGATGAAAAGACTCGAATATTATTGGACAGCAATGATGTCTGATTGCATGGATACAGCCAAAAGATGTCACCAATGCCAAGTGCATGGGGTGGTCTTACACCAGCCTCCAAATGTGCTACACCCAACTGTTGCCTCGTGGTCATTCGAGTGTTGGGGCACGGACATAATAGGTCTCATAGACCCTCCATATTCTAAAGGACACAGGTTTATAGTTTTCGCTACAGATTACTTCTCCAAATGGGCAGAGGCAGTACTGTTACATGAGGTTACGGCATAGCTCGTCCTTCATTTTTTCAAAAGCCAAATCGTTTACCGTTTTGGAGTACCGCGAAGAATGAAATCTGATAATGGGACAGCTTTCAGAAGTACAAAGATCAACAATTTTGTCAAAAGACATGGGATAGATTGGAGATACTCTACGATTTATTATCCCGGAGCAAATGGTCTGGCTGTGGCTTTCAACAAAATACTGGTACAGTTTTTGAAGAAAACACTAGATGAAAATAAAAGAGCTTGGCACAACAAATTATTAGAAGCCTTGTGGGTATACCGGACAACTTTCAGGACTCCTACTTAGTGTACACCTTATATGCTCGTGTACGGAGCCGAGGTCGTGCTACCGCTAGAAATCCAGACACCATCTCTCAAAGTCGATGTTGCCAACCAACTCACAACGGAAGAAAGTGCAAAACTCAAACTTGAAGAACTAGAGAGTCTCGAGGGAAAACAACTAGAAGCACAACAACATTTGGAGCTTTACCAGGCAAGATGGTACAAGCCCATGACAAATTGGTCCTCCCAAGGACATTCAAAGTTGGTGACCTCGTACTTGTGCTCAAAAGGCCTATTCTTACACGCCGCAAAATAGGTGGAAAATTTGAGCCAACTTGGGAGGGAGCATTTATCATTGAAAAGATCTATACATGAGGAGCCTACCAGTTAGTGGACTTCCAAGGCAAAAGACCCATGTTACCAATAAACGGACGATATCTGAAAACCTATTACGCAACTTTATGCCGCTTGCCTTCGCTTGCTTTGAAACTTTGAAAATTTGATTGTTTTAGGGTTATCTATATGGCCAAATGTCTATAACGGGTCCAAATTTTGTAGTTAACCTCCATATAATGANCAAGATGGTCAATGATCTTATTGCAATTCGATATAACTTTTGTGTCCCTCCGTGCTATCAAGGGACAGATACTAGCAGACTTTCTCGTTGCACACCCACTGCCAGCTGGGTCCTCTCTCAATGACGAGTTACCAGACGAGCAAATACTACAAATGGAGTTCTCCAGTGCGCAACGCTGGGAGATGTACTTCGATGGTGCTGTGTCAGCCAGAAAAGACAAGGGATCAGGCACAGTTATACCAGACAAGGCAGAGATTGGTTTGATCTTTATCACGCTAGATAAGGGTATAATGAGGTTCTCATACCACCTGACAGAGTCGTGCACTAATAATGAAGCAGAATACGAAGCTTTAATCACCGGATTGGAAATGACAATCTCAATGGATGTAACAAGCATTGCCATCTACGGCGACTCCCAACTCATCATTGAGCAAGTCGCAGGACAATACAGAATTTTGAAACCAAGATTAGCATAATACCATCAGTACACGATGAAGCACCTGGAGCAGATCCCCGATGTGACTTTCTACTGGATTCCTAGGTGAGATAATGCCTATGCCGATGCTCTAGCAAAGGAAATGACGTGTCTCCTGGAGGATTCTATTGAAGTCACAGTACAAGGAAGACGGGTCTTGTCTCGGATCAACTTCAAAAAGCTACACAAGGTTGGAAAAGAAGAAACAATAAATATAGTTGCAGACATCAATGAAGATTGGAGCAAGCCATTAATAGAATATTTGCATATTGGAAAGCTGTCAGAAGACAAGTCTAAGGCGCACCACATCACAAGAAGGACCATGTCTTATGCCCTGATGGGAAATATTCTCTACAGAAGATCGTTTGACCAAATGTGGCTACGGTGTTTGAGTAGAGCCGAAGCACAAAATATTGTCAAAGAGGTACATGCCAGATTGTGTGGCGCTCACTAGTCAGGGCCGAAAATGAAAATGAAGATCAAAAGACTCGGGTATTATTGGCCAGCGATGATGTACGATTGCATGGATACAACCAGAAGATGTCACCAATGCCAAGTGCATGGGGTGGTCTTACACCAGCCTCTAAATGTGTTACACCCAACTATTGCCTTGTGACCATTCGAGTGTTGGGGCACATACATAATAGGTCTGATAGACCCTCCATCTTCCAAAGAACACAAGTTTATACTTGCCGCTACATATTACTTCTCCAAGTGGGCAGAGGCAGTACCGTTACGTGAGGTTACGACACAGTACGTCCTTCAATTTTTCAAAATACAAGTCGTCTACCGTATTGGAGTACCACGAAGAATAATTTCCGACAATGGGATAACTTTCAGGAGTACAAAGATAAAAAATTTCGTCAGAAGACATGAGATAGATTGGAGATACTCTACAATTTACTATCCCAGAGAAAATGGTCTGGCTAAGGCTTTCAATAAAATACTGGTACAAAATTTGAAAAAAACACTGGATGAAAACAAAAGGGATTGACACAACAAACTATTAGAAGCCTTGTGGACCTACCGGATGACTTTCAGGACTCTCACTCAGTGTACACTCTATATGTTCATGTACATAGCTGAGGTCGTGCTACCACTAGAAATCCAGACACAATCTCTCAGAGTCGTCGTCGCCAACCAACTCACAACGGAAGAAAGCGCAAAACTCATACTTGAAGAACTGGAGAGTCTCGAGGGAAAATGGTTGGAAGCTCAACAACGTTTGGAGCTTTACCAGGCGAAGATGGTACAAGCCCATGACAAATTGGTCTGCCCAAGGACATTCAAAGTTGGTGACCTCGTACTTGTGTTCAAAAGTCCTATTATTGCACGCCGCAAAATATGTGAAAAATTGGAGCCAACTTGGGAGGGGCCATTTATCGTCGAAAATGTCTACACAGGAGGAGCCTACCTGTTAGTGGACTTTCGGGGTGAAAGACCCATGTTACCAATAAACGGACGATATTTGAAAACCTATTACGCAACCTAATGCCGCTCGCCTTCGCTTGTTTTGAAACTTTGAAACTTTGATTGTTTTAGGGTTATCTATATGGCCAAATGTCTATGACCGTGTCTAAATTTTGTAATTAATCTCCAGATAATGAAAATTTTGAGAAAGAAATTTTAAACTTCAAATTTTCCTCTTTCCACTTTTAAGTATAATATTCCACTAAATTAAATAAAACTCATACATAAAATAAACAATTCATTGCACCAAAACAAACTAAAATTTACTTTAATGAATACTTGGTTTTGTTCTTGTTCATGCCAAGTTTCGGTCCACTGACCTTTTTCCTGTCATCTGTAGAAAAATGTCAGGACAGAGGCTATCTTTGCTTTCGAGGATGGCTGGAACCTCGCATTAAATGAGGAGATGGCGCCGCGGGGCGGTACCATAGACTTCAATGTGGATTTCAACCATGTTGACATGGACTACGAAGGTCCTCTAATGGATGTAGTCAGCTGCAAAGAGAAAGAAGTATTGTCTTCACTACTGAGGGTGACCGCTAAAGATAATGTATCACGCAAGGGCAAGAACGTGATAACAAAGCGAGATTTGATGGAGGGGCCCAACCATCTACCCTCCATGGTAGCTACACTAGCCGGGGGCCTAGTAGCCGCCAATAATGAATGACTGCCAAGTACTCCGCTTCACAAGACGCAATGCAGGAACGCCAACCGCAAGAAGCAGAGAGCTTTTCTACGACAAGAACGCAAACATCAAAGAGAGACAACAACTTGCTCACCCCTATTCCTGAGGGGCATATTTCTGATCCAAACCTGAAAGAAACTTCTGCTAGCTTACCCACCACGGATGAGGAAAACACACTTTCAGTTTCAGATGTTTTGTGCAAGAGTTGCCCGACGTGCAACGTTGAAATACCAGTCGGGACATCAGCCACGGGCACATTTGTAGAATGCCAAGATTGCAATGTTCTACATCTACAGCATTTCAGTACATTGGAAGAGTACACTTCAAACACCAACAGGTCTCAGACTTAGGATTTTATGGTGGATGAACCATATGTCCCACTGGGGATGGATCAGTATTTACCGTGGAGCCCAGGGTCGTAGATCCCGCTAAAGGCCGAGTCTCATGGTCCAAATCAACCATCACCAGTTTGGGTTCCTGCCAATGCTCGAAGGGAGGAACACCCATGACAGCTGCCAACCCCTGGTATGATAGAATACTACAAGATAAGCAAAGTGAATAAAAGACAATTTGAGTTTTACGAAGAAGTTCTGGGGAAGTTCGTCAACATATTGGAAGGCCTGGAGCTGTATACCAGGGTTTTCTCCGAGACTAATGAAAGAATAATTTTGGACTGTATCTTTGATTTAAGAGATAGAGGCCGAGCAGGCCTCCTCATGGAAAGGACATATTTCGAGCCAAAGAAATGGATGAGAGCGAATGGAAGAATCACCATCCAGTGTGGCTGTTGTTATAACTTCAAAAATGACAGATAGGGGAATCCGCCTGGGATCCTCAGACAAGATTAAGTAGATCCGCTGCCGCCAATGATAAAATAGATGATCAAAATGGAATATTCTACCTGCTACCTGCATTCCCAATAGTTGCATTATCAATATCTATGAAGAGGGTGATTACATTCCTCCACACATTGATCATCATGATTTTGTGAGGCCCTTCTACACTGTCTCATTTATGAGCAAGAGCAATATATTATTTAGGAAAGAAATCAAAGTTGTCGGCCCTGATGAGTTTAGAGGCTCTATGGAGATTCCTCTACCATTGGTTCAATGCTCGTTCTTAAAGGCAACGGTGCAGACGTTGC
>NEWO01000465.1:199798-214539 GCA_003013225.1 Phalaenopsis aphrodite
GCTTAGTGGTGTTTCAAGGGTGTTTGATTATATTATGTTTATTTCTCTAATCCTCATTTAGTCAATTTTGATTTGGCTTAAGTCACCACTAAGCCCTTAAGACCTAGGTGAGCGTTTAAATTAGTTTTGAAAAGGTTAAGCTTTAAGTGGGCATCATTTATAATTTGAATTTTTATTTGAAAATCAAAATAAGGGTATTATATTGATTAATTATTGACTTCAAAAGTCATAACCTAAAGTCCAGGATCATTTAATTTTAATAAACTTCCAAATTTTAATAATTTAGAAATTTATTAACTTAATTAAGAAAGTGAGATTGGTTTCTACCAATTAACCCCTTATGTTCCAAATATCAAATAAATTTATTAAGATCAGAGGTTGCCCATTTCCCTCCTTGACTTAAGCCTAAATGTTAATTAAGGCTAAATTTCCAAAATTACACATTGGCCCCTAAGGCTCTAACACTTCATAATTTGTCAAATTCAATTCAAATGATTTTGAAATTTTTATCCAACCTCATTCATTGGTCAATTAAGACATCAGAGGAGAAAATGTGATTTTTCAGATTTTAATTTATTTTATATAATTATTTTCATGCAAATATAGGATTTTTTAAAGAAAATTCCTAACTTGACCAAGGTAATTTCTAAGCCTTTGAAATTTTTAAAGGAGGTAGACCTAGACTAGAGAAGCCTTTGCACCAAATTTCATGATTTTTTGAATTCTTTGTGATTTATCAGAATTATTTTAAATTATGGGTTATTTAATAAAAATATAATATTTTAAATGATGAAAATTAAGTTTTGTGTCTTTGAAAAATCTCTCTGAGGTTAGAGAACCTAGAGGAGCAAATTTCATATTTTTCTGATTTTTATTTGATTTATTGAAATTATTTTAGTGAAAACTCATTTTTAGCCTTTAAAAATTATTTTTAAGCTTTGAAATTCAATATCTTTATTTCAAAAATCAGGAAAAATGTTCTAATTATTCCTAAGTGATTAGGAATCAATTTAGAATATTTCCATGAATTTTGTTATTTTTGTGTTTTTTTAATAAATTTGTAAATATTTAAAATATGCTAAAAATCAAGTTTTGATTCTAAATATTATTTTATTTTTATAAAATATCTATGGTCACAAAGAACTCAAAAAACTAAGTTTCATAATTTTTTTAGTTATATTTTGATTTTTTAAAAATTATTTAAGTGTCAAAAGTAGTATTTATCTTTAAAAATCAACTTAAGTTATCAAATGAACTCAATATTTTGAAATTTTTGTAGTGAGTTCTCTATATCATAAAAAATAGAGGAGATCAAAAATCAAGTCATTTAAATATTTATATTTTCCAAAATTAATTATTTTAGTAATTTAGTGTTTGTAAAATTTAAGTGCATTTTAAATAAATTAACTCATGAAATTATTTCCAAAAACTTTTGTGGTCATGGTGGACCTTCCAAAAATTTCTTTGAATTTTCTAGTCAATTAACTAATTTCCATGATTATTTTAAAAAAATAATGTGCAAGAACTTGAAAAATATGGATTTACGTATAGGAATCTCCTCTAACTTTGGAAAAATCAGAGGATGTTTCCCTTGACAAAGACCACAACATGCCAAAATTTCAAGCCAAGGTGATGTATCAATATGCATGGAGAATCAAATGATCTCAAACAGTGTTTAATTAATTAAAAATATTTTATGAATCAAATGGACTTGAAATTTATTCCACATTATTCTCCTCTGTTCACAGAGCAAGAGTGTATTTTTATTTTATTTTTGTGATTTTTCTACATAAAGTTATGGATTTTTGAAGTTTAAGGAGTTTAAATAAATAGAAAAAGCCTTATTTTTCTACTTATCCACGCGGCGCCATGTAGATCCTAGGCGGCTCTGAAACTCCACGCGGCGTGCTCCTATTTGACTCTGTCGTCCACACCAGCAGCCATGCGTCCCGCTTTTTATGTAAAGAAGCATTGTCCGGCTTCATCTTGGCCATCCATTTGATAAACGCGCGATCGGACGACGCGTGGTCATCGTCCCCAATGGCTTAGGCCGAGAGCCGTCCACCTTCAAGGCTTATGATCTCTCTCATTTCTCAACCAAATTAAGTGAATCTTTTTTTAAAATGCTCGTCTTAGTGAGACGAACACATCCACACGGTTAATGTGTCATGAAATCAAGCCCAAGTAAATGGAGAATCAAAATAGACTCGGGAGGAGGAGAAGTTTTATACCTTTGCTATGAGAAGAGGGCTTTAATCAGATGTGCTCGGCATGTTCATTGGGGTCCAAGGAGGCTAGGGATTAAGCCTCTTAATGTGGTGTAAGACCTAGGTATGAATTCAACCAAGCTCGATTTCAGGTGTTGGTCTAGAGCTATGGTGGAGGCTATTTCAGAGGGCAATTTGATGGGCTTTATCTTCTCTTGCTGTTGTGAAGGTGTGGGCACAAGCAATTGAAGTTTGGTGGAATTTTGAGAGATATCTTGTTTCTGCCCTAATTTTTAAGCTCAAAATTAGGGTTATACGGGGGGAATCAAGGCAGTGGAGTGATTGGAATGGGCTGTGGAGATCTCATGGAAGCTCTGTGAGTGATTTGGGAGGCTCTCTTTGAGAAAACTTTAGCAAACCTCCCATGGCCGTGGAGGTGGGTTTTTATAAAAATGGCCATGGGGTGGCTCTCAGGGCACAAGTTTGGGTGCATTGTGGTGCTTAGGTGGAGAGCAGAGGAGCTCTTCAATTTGATTTGGATGAGCTGGCCTCTATGTTTGATTTTGGGTGAGGTGTCATGGGGGTGGCTCTCGGGTTTTAGCTTTTTCGGCCACTAGGTTGGCCGGCCGGCCAAGGGGAGGTGACTAGGAGCTCAAGTAACCTGGGGGAATATGTCACAGCAATTTAGTGCAATAATACCGAATTTTGGTAAGGATATCTTAAGCACATGCATTTTTGGAAATAATAACCCTTAATTTGGGGGACCTTTGGTCCATGGCATGATTTAGGTGGTTTCATAGTGTTTGGATTGGTAACTAAGTTCAAATAATGGTTGGGATGGAGTTAATTTGGTGACTTTAGGGTGGTTAGGTCACATTTAGTGCATGGGTCCAAATGGGTGCAAATGACCAAGTCTTGGGTTTGGTCTAGGCTAGCCATGTCAATTAGCCCAATTAATTGTTGCATTTGGTGTAGATGATCATAAGGAACAACTTTGGTGAAGGATAGAAGTGGTCTTGAGCTCAATTGAAGGATCAATTTGAGGGAATTTTGAACTTTAATCAATTTAGTCATGGTAGGCTAGGCTTGGGTCTAGCTTGGGTTAGCCTTGGGCTAAGTCCAAATTGATTGTTGTAAATGGTCAATAGGGACCTCATGAAGAGTTTTCAACATGAATTGGATGTCAATTTGGAGGCTAAGGATATCAATTGGGTGAAATTTGGGGACTTAGCCAATTTAAAGCAAAATTTGGAAATTTTGAATTTAGGCCAAAATCAAATGGATTTGAGGCTTCAACAAGACTAATTTATGGTTGATTTTGATGTATAGGAATGTTATCAAGATTTTGCAACATTAATTGGGGCCAATTGACTAGGCTATGGGTTCAATTTGGTGAGATTAGGTCATGTGGCCAAAGTTGGGGTTTTAACCTAACACAAAATTGGGCTCAAATCATGGGCCAATTAGGCTTGGATTTGGTTTATTTTGGTCATATAAAAAGTGAATTTGAGTTTAGGATTGAAATTGGGGTCAATTGAGATCAAATTAATGGACATTTGAGTTGGATTTGGGGACATTTGGGTCTTTAAAAATGAATTTGGGGATTTTGGTTAAAGATGGTCAAATTGTCCAAATTGGGTCATGTGGTAGTCAAGAGAAATGAAATTGGGAATATTAGGGATTTATTTCAATTTTCTGGGAATTTTTGGAATTTTTTGGATTTTGGGTTATGGAGGGTATTTTGGTAATTTGGTCATATTTGGATATTTTGGGTAATTTTGGATAATTTGGAGGTTTTCAAAAGGTTTAAAATGAATTTTGATCAAATTTGGGTATTTTGGGTAAGCTTGGAAATTTTGGCAAAGTTTAGGTTTTCAAGGGTGTTTAGGTAATTTGGGGTGTTCAGGGGCAAAAGGGTAGGTTGGGTATCTTGGTAGAGTTGGAGTGCCAACTACCATCAATAAGTCATGGACCAATGGAAAACCCATTTTGGGTCCTCTATGTAGTGTTCTTAGCTAAACCATAGCCCTAAGGCTAGTAGGTTTAGAAGACCATCTAAATGAGTATCCCAAAAGATTAAGGGACCTAAGCTAGAAATTTGAGTTCAGGGTTGTGAGTGATTATGGGTGCAGATAAGTGTAGTGAGTGCCTCAGCTCCAGACCAACACCCAGGTAAGGTCTAGCAGTCCTAAGGGTGACTCATCTTGAGTTTCCCCCATAGTGACCCCACCTACTAAGTATTTAGAGGTTGAGACCAACATGTGGAACTTCAAGTTGAGTAGAGAAGAGTTTGGAATTTCTAGTGCTGAGGGTGTCTTTTCTAGTTTTCTTAGAATAGTCAATAGAAAAATCCTATGGCTAGACCTTAGGCTACTAAAGCAGAAAAATCTAAACCTCAACCAAAAATGAGGTCAACAACGCCGCTCTCCGCGTCTGCTGCCACGTCTGACGCACTTTACGCACCGCTCTCTCATCCGACTTCATCACAAACATCCATGCAATACAGGCGAAAACGGATGACATCCGTTCATCATCGCCATCAGACTCAAATTGAGATTCGTGCACACTAAAACCTCTAGATCATGCTCGATACATAACCAAATTAAGAGTGGTTTGTTCCTACACCTCCATTTCGGCCAGATAAACCTATCTATACGGTCACATTCATATGAAATACATGTTTACTTCATAATTGATGAAACTAGGGATTTTTTGTTATACCTTTGCCTAAGAGTTGAGAAGTGAGTTGGTTTTGTTCTAAAGCTTTGTCTTTGTCCCACGAACGTCTTTGAAGTGTTTAATTGATCTGTGGTTGCGTCTAAGTAGGAGTTTGATTAGAGGATGATGCAGCTTTGGTTAAAGTCGATGCAGAGGGCTCGGAAGAGGGGGCTTTTGATTGGGGAAGTGGTTTTTAGGTTTGGTGAAGCTTTTGGCTAGTCAATTTGGAATTTGGTGGAGTTTGTGGAGATGGCCAAAAAATTCCATGGTTTTTAAGCTTAAAATGAAGGCTAGGCAATGGGGGAGATGACCTGAAAATGGATGGAGTGTGCTAAGGGAGGTTTGGAGAAGCTCTAGAGAGATTTTGAGTGAGTTTTCCAGAGGGATTCGATCCTCTCCATGCTTTTTCGTGAGGGGGGAGATTTATAGCTAAGGCCAATGGGGTGGTCTCAGGCTCGCATTGGCTGGTGACATTAACCAATCAAGGCTAGCCGCATAGGATGAGTGTATTTTAGGGTTCAAGCCATGGTAGCTCCCATCAGGTTTGGGTTTTCTGGCCACTAGGCCTACTGGCCAGGCTAGGGGAGGTGGCTAGCTGACTTAGGGAGCTCAGAGGAAGTCTTAATGGTGATTAGTTTGGTGCTAGGCAAGCTAGGTGCATGGATTAGATAGTTAATCAATTTTGGCAAAGGGGTTTTACAATTTGAGTTAGTCTAAGGCTCGTGATTTGGTCCTTGGGTGATTTGATCAATATTTCCAAAAGTTTAAACCAGGCTGGGGTGAGTGGGTTTGGGATTAATCCAAGAGGGTTTGAGGTGAATTTGGAATAAGCTTAAAGTTAGGTCTTGGGATTGACATGAACTTGGGCCAATTTTAGGGTAATGTCATGAGAAATTTAGAAAGCAACTTTAGAGAAATTGAAATGATCACATGGCTTAATTTGGTGAGATTTGGAGTTGGGTCAATTTTAGGGTATTTAATTTGGGCTTGGAATTTGGGTTTGAAATTGTGTTCAATTGGGCTTGAATTTGGTTCAAATGGGATTTAGATATTGTGAAATTTAATTTAGATTTGAAATTGGGAGAATTTGAAGTGAATTTGGTGCAAATTGGGAGTGATTTAGGGATTTTAGGCATTTAGGGGTAATTTAAAAATTTTAGCAAATTTTAATGGATTTAAGTGCAATTGGGATCATTGGGTGGTTGGGATTGATTTGGGAGAGGTTTGGAATGATTTTGTGGATTTTGGCAACTTTTGGGACATGGGGGCATTTTGAGAATTTTGATGAAATCAGGGTATTTTGTGCAACTTGAATGGTTTGGAATGGTTCAATATGATTTTTGGGTGAAAATTGGCATTTTGGACAGTTTTGAGAAAATTAGGATTCCAAGGGCATTTTGGTAATTTTTCAAAAATTTAGGGGTAGAAGCCCAAAGATGGGTGTTTAGGTGAAATTGGAGGTTATTGGATATGCTAACCATGAGATTACCCTTTTTTTAGCCATGAGACCAAGGGGAAACTCATTTTGGATCTCCCATGTGTTGGTCTTGGCCAACTTACCCAAATGTTAAGAGCTTGGGGACCACCCACATGAGTTTCCAATAGAGTGGGGAAAGGTCAAGTGTGACTGATTTTATGGTTTCAAGGATTGTGTGTGAATGGTTTGTGTATTTGTGTGTGTGTAGGTTTGACCAAGACCAAAACCAAGGCACCCAAGACTAATCCTATGGGGACTCATGAGCTCTCCAATGCTGATTCCATCCCACTAAGTAGTAGAGGGAAAAACCATGCATGTGAAACTCCAAGAAGAGTAAGGAAATGTTAAGAAGGTAGGGTTCCTTCACTAGTCCTCTAGGATAGTCGACAAGAAAGTCCTATGGCTAGATCCTAGGATTCTAAAGAGGAAATACCAAACCTCAACAAAAGTGAAGTTAACAAAGGCATATTATATAAATATTTTTATAACATGTTTATCAATAAGGCATAATTTCTTATGAGATGCTTCCATCAAACCCCCTCCTAGCTATCTTAAATTCAGATCTCAATTTTATTAAAAAAACTGACCACTAATATCAACATTTTTTATCTTCAATTTTGTTATGGATTTAGTTTTTAGCCTAATTTAAATTAGTGTTTGATTTAAATTTGATTCTTTTTACTATTTTAAGTCCATTAATTTTGAGGCGTTAATTTTCAAAGTTTAGTTACAACAAATTTGAGTATAATTTTAAATCTATGTTTTAAGTTTAGTTACATTTAAATTTTGGTTTTAGTTTGAGTTTTACTTTGATTTCAATTTTGAGTTGATCTTGGACTTTAATTTGTGATTTTATTTTATTATTTCTTTAAATTTGATTTTGTTTTTATTTCAATTTTATTTGTTTTTTGATCTATAATAAGTTATTTTCATTTTATCTACTCTTCTCTTTTAGTAAAGCATGAACACTATCTTGGTCCAAGGTGAGCCTGATACCGGATATGCTCTTTATGAAACAAAGAATAAGTCATTCGACAAATTGTGAAGGAGAAGTATGAAGTCCCAAAAGTCCTAAATCTCTTAAGGTTCAAGGGTTGCTTAAGGCATTCTCAATCATATAGGACTCAACTGGAGTTTTAATGACTTGGATTTAACCAACCCAACCAAAGGTTGGTGTTCGAAACAAAGTATATGAACCTATAAGGAATAAAAAAAAGTTTAAATTTCTAGTTTAGTATTGGTTCCACCACTAGTCCTTCTGAAGAGTCACTAGGAAAACTCTAAGGCTAGATCCTAAGATTTAGAGAAAGAGAAATAAG
The DNA here is from genome assembly GCA_003013225.1 of Phalaenopsis aphrodite. Lineage (NCBI taxonomy): Eukaryota > Viridiplantae > Streptophyta > Magnoliopsida > Asparagales > Orchidaceae > Phalaenopsis > Phalaenopsis aphrodite. Next base: position 207,520 of record NEWO01000465.1, read on the forward strand.
AAAAATCTCATATAAAAAAGAGGTCAACATTGATATAATTTACTTACTAAGCATGATTAAGCAAGATGAAATGATCATACATGAATGCAAATAAAGGTTATAGAATGCACAATCATGCTGAGAAAAATGATTGTGTTGAAATAACATGATATGCTTATAATAAAGCTAAGTAAAATTGCTTGTGTTAGGTGATATGATGTATGGTAGGTGAAAATGGTGAAGGGAGATATAGCACATAGATGATCTTTAAAAGTTAACTATCATCATGTGATAGACAAATAAATAACATGAATACATAGGGACACGTTCTTAAGTATGGACATGAAGATATAAATATAAATGCATGAGGTAAAGCTAAATCACAACCATAAAATAAATATGTTTTATGCAATTGTTCAAATTCACACTTGCTCATGAACATGTATAAATGACTATTTTCATATGCAATCAACTCTAAACCTACTTGATAGAAAAATCCACCTTAATCAATCTCTCATATATTTGGGTTGAAGAAGGTGAGGTGTACCAACACATTACTATACACGATATTACCCACCTCCAATTGCTTGACTTTAATAACCATGAAGACTTTTCATAAAGAAAAAAACTCTCATGATTTGGAGAACTAAAGTCAAGTGAGCTTTCATTATCTAAGCACAAAGCTCCATACATTGAATCAAAATGATGGAGCCATCAATGCAAATGCAGGATTATTAGCTTCATGGCTCAAGGCCTACGAATCTAAAATTTTATTAACAAAATAAGTGAAGGTAATGGCTTTGGAAAAACTAAAGGAACGTAGGATCCAAAAGGGGAAACTTCATAACCCATGAATCTTTTTCTAATATCATCTTAGCTTATAACATTGGTTTAGAGGGGCTTTTAGAAATTAAGAACAAAGAGAAACAAAGATCTAACCACTGTGAAGTTTGATGTTGCCTTCAAGCTCCTTCTTGTGCATGGAAATGGATGACTCTCCTTCATAGTGTAACCAAAATGAAATCTCACTTAATTTTAGGGATGGGGAAATGGTCTTGCCTTCAACTCAAGAAGAAAGGAGGTGAAAGGAAGAAGTAAAAATTGAAACATGGCTCACTTTTTATCTACGGTTTTTCTCTCCAAAGAGCTCTTTTCTTGGCCTCTAAGAACTCCAAGCTGAACTGAGAACTAATGAATATGAAGCACTATATTTCAGTCGTATTAGCCATGCATTTCCTGCAAAATCCATGAAAAATACTGTTTAATCCACTTAGAATTAGTGTTATTGGTTTATTTGGAGGTGTAGAGTTAAACTGCCCTTCTATTGGACCATCCATGACTTTCACATGCCCAATCCTTGTTGTAAGTGGTATGGGTTGGTCTAGAAGTCAACAAAATTGTTTTTTAGGCACATTTATGCCAGTTTAAGGTCCATTTTCATGCCAACATGCAGGTTGAGGTGTCATTATACATATATATTGGATTATGGGAAGCTACATATGAATGAAGTCTAGTCCCATAACATTATAATGGTCTGGGAGCTATGCATGTAATTGTCCCATGCAATAATTAGTTGGGATAAAAATTTTCCCAATACATTTGTAAAGTGTATGAACCTAAAATTTTAAGTATCTTTCTATTAAGCAAAATGACAAAATACCTAAATATTTTTATGTCAACCACAATTATATTAATATCTTTACATTACATGTAATAAGATTTTAAGTAACAAACAACCTCAAGGAATTTGATGCAAAAATAGAAATGTCAAAGCTTTTGTCACTAAAAAAATCTCTCCTTATTCTTGTTCTTTTATTATTGAATAATCACTATGTCTAATATACTATGGGATCTCATAAACCGTCCTACCATGGCTATAACATCACGATAGACAAATCTAAATCTAATATCTTAAAGTGGTGAGCATGTGGATTGTTGCCCAAATCCAAAAATTAAATGCAACATACAACAAAGCAATAAACATGAAAGTTTTGCAATCACTGAAAAGTAAGAAAAGAAAAAAAAATTGTTTCTAAAAACTAACTTATAGAGATGAAGAAGAGGATCATATGGATGATCTAAAAGGATTTGTTGAGAGGCCCAAAAGCCATGTCCAAGATAAAAACAATAGAAAACTCTTTAAATTTTAAAAATTAAAGGAAACATTTAGGCACTACAGAAATACATTCTTTGTTAGTTGTGGATGAGATATACTACCATAATATTAATGAAGAATCCACCCCACTACCTTGGCTAGTTAAAAGGTGGATGACACATTGATAATTGTTACTCAACAAAATTGGCTCAACTTAGAAAGGGCTACACAACATCAGAGACAATTTAACACAAGATTTATTGCATATAATAAAGGATTTCCATAGCTCCCTAGACCTCCTCAGCCTGGTTGAGAATAACTCGGAGCTTGGGTTCATCTACATCATGAATACAAATCACATTCAATTCTTAATGTGGCAAAAAATCATGGATCAATTGACCTAAAATCATTTTCATTCACACTATAATCTATATTAGAAGTTTTATTTGGGAAATAAACACAGTTGATATTGACTTAAACAAATATAGATATCTCATTCATAAAAAATGATATCATATTTTCTTGCTTTGTTGAAAGAAATTTTATAGGATTAAATTTGTTCGATCAAATAGTTTGCCATGTCTAATTACAAGCTCAATTGACTTTCATCAATCTTTATAATTATGTTTAAGATCTATGTAATCCTTAAAGAAAATAAATTTTTGAACCATCTATCAATTGCATTATTTCTACTTATATATCCAACCAACTTGGCTATATTCATTCTACTCTCCTATATGCAGCACAAGAATATGGATAATTTGATTCACATGTCAAAAAAAAATGCTCAATAATATAACACAAGACCACTATAAAAATCAATCAATGCTGGCAAAAATTATTTAAATATTATTTGAATATGCTCAAATATCATTGAAAGTACGCAGAACATTGTTCTAACCGTCACACAAAGTTGAACAAATTTCAAATAAGATTCAAATCATATTCAACCATGTACATGTATAAACACTGTTCATAAAAAGTTCGAACCATGCTCAAATATGAATTCAACATGATTTCATTAAATTTTGACCCTATATATAGCTCTGTAAATATGAATTCAACATGATTTCATTAAATTTTGACCCTATATATAGAAATTCTGAGACCATTTCAAGGTTAAAACATACGAACCATTACAGAATCATTTGGATTACATGATTCCACATCATGCAAACATTTAAAAATACTTCACCATAGCTGTCAAAAGTCAACTCAACATCATCAAGACGGCCTTCTTAGTTTACTAAACAAAGATATCTCAACAAAATGGAAAAATTATTGCATCAGAGGTCCTGATACAATTTTGTATCAGGACTCCAATCCGGGTCTGTCACATGTACAGGCAGACATACATTTGTAAAAAAAATAATTTAATGCTTGAGTGAGTCTGCCTATACATGCGGCAGACCCTTATTGAAGTCTTGATGCAAAACTGTATCAGAACTCTAGATGCATCATGCAATAATTTTTCAACAAAAGAGCGATAAATTAATTAACAATGAAGATAGACTGGATACGTACCAAAAGAAATAGAACCAACAAAATAGCAACACTCAGTGCTTTTAGCAAGAAATATTTCGAAATAGGGATATAAGCATAACAAGGGCATTTGGATCTAAAGCACGTTCACAAACGCATTTCACCACTAAAATAAATAGAAAATATTCTCTAATTATGACTATTATGAGTCATATACAGTCAAATTTCCCGGAAACAAACGATATAAAAACGTTTATCATTATAAAATATGGATAAATTAAAAAATTATGAAAATTCACAACAATTACACATGACAATAACCTCAAAATATCTTTTTTTTTCAATTAGTAAACCCAATAGAAGTTGAAGGCAACTTTAAAAACAAGAGCTGATGAGAGATCTGAAATTCTCGTTTTCATCAGAAGGAATGACAGAAGTGTTCATGCATAAAAATAAGAGAATTTAAAACTAGAATATTAAAATCTAAATATATATATATATATATATATATATATATAATGAAGGCACTTAAAAGATAGAAGTTGAAAATTCAGCCCAAAAAAAAACAATAACTTAAATGCGGATATAATAGACTAGAGCCAGTAATAGACTAGAGCCATTAAATCTATGAACTTCGTATGCGAAAAGTATTTGATCTGTGCTGCAGAATAAAATTCTGAAACCATTTTTATGTGAAAAGAAAAAAAAAGAAAAAAATCAAATTCAATAGGTTTCGTTAAGCGACCTCTCAAATCACCTCTAGCAGCATTTTCATCATATGAAATTGACCAAACCGGCCAACCTTATCAGCTCTTACCTGAAACAATCAGAATAACATGACTAAATCAATGGTATCGATAAAACTGGTCCTACAAATAGGGAAATTTACATGCATAGCACACAATCCTTGTGCATTTACATATCTCACACCTGAACTTTCATTTTAGATGTATAGCACTTTGGTGCTTTAAATCTAAGCATAAAAGGTTGCTTTCTCTTTAAAAAGTGGTAATAGTGCTACTTTCGATTTGATATTAAAGATTTGAGTGTTATGTGCGTAAATATGAAAGTTTAGGTGTTAGATATGTAAATACATAAGAATTGTGTGCTTTTTATGTAAATGCCCCAATTTGTTACTGCCTATTGCATTACCTCAGAGCAAAGTCTGTTCAGATCATGTCTGTTTGTCTGTAACAAGGTATCTTTTAGCAGACTCCAAACCCAGTTCCTTGTTCACCTGAATTTCATAATCCAAGCATTGCAATGAAGGAAGAAGCAAGTAACACAAGGCCTGCATTCTAACTAGAAATACCTACCAGTTCCTGGTGTATTAACTTCAATCCTAAACAGAACTTTTTAGCTTTTACTGAACCAACCTGAAATATTAAAAAACCTTATTAGTCTTCAGACTTGAAAAAGTTCATGGTAGTGACAAGCTTAAAAATTGACATACAATAAAAAGGCAAAGTATCATAAGAAATTTTTCAAACAGATATTTAATTGTAAAAAAAAAAAGACAGACATATTCTTTAATCTCTTGTTGCAAGGAGGAACGCCATCTGCACATGCCAAAGGTAATAGGGCAGCAACTAATTTTAGGTCCAGAAATGTATTCGTTAGTGGTCACAACATCCGTAAGTATCGTTTGCATTCACTTCTATAATCTCATAAACTAGGAAAATTTCCAAGATAGAGTGAAAGCTATATGAAGGCAGACCTGTTTGCATTAGAGTGAGAAAATGATCAACAGCCCAATCTACCATTTTGAAAAACTTGGATATTGGAGAAGTTCACCCCAAAAGATTATTTTAAATATAGCAGTTTGTCATAACAAAGGAAATCACTGATTATTGTCAGTTGAAGTGAAAGGATAACGTCACATCCCACTTATTGTAATAACCAAAAATTTAAGAAATTCAAATTTCATAATTAAATTTTGAGTCAAATAAATAAACTAAAGCTCCTTATTGAGTCGAGTTCAAGTCAGCTTGCAAGCTGGCGTGGCTCATTTAGACCCCTATTTCCAGCCATCTCTATTGGAAATCTTTGGCTTGGCTTTGAATACGAATAGGTGGGTGATAACATAGCATTAGTAGCTTGGGATTGTAATTAATCCCCCCCTTTTATCTCTAGTAATGTAAATTTATGTAATATAAGCATTGATTGTACTAAAAAATTCTAGTATAATAAAAGTTAAAGCTTTTATTGTGTGCTTTGTTAAGTATTATTCTTAGTTGAATGGTTGAATGCATCAATATTTGAATAAAGACATTCATTCGTGGTATTTACCTATTGGATCCCTAAGTGTGAAATGATGAGCACTGTCTTTACCTTGAACATCTCGCTTCGTTGTGTTATATTTAAGAAGGATTCATGCCTCACTGGGACAAATTATAATTGATTCTAGACTATTTTTGAAATCAACAATGCATGTTCCATGAGCATCTTCTATGATTCAGCAATAACTCCATCTGTCTACACAGACTCAAAAAAAATCACTTGATATAAATGTTGTTATATTAGAAATTTTATGTTTGGAGGCAGATTCAGACACTAGAAAGTTCTCAAACTTAATATTCATCCCTTTTGGTTTCTCAATTATTGGGTGAACTAATTTCGGAATAGGTCTCCCATCTAGATTTACCAATTTCAACAATAAATTTGCAAATCGATATCTTCTCCTGAAATATGCTCAATTTTGAGGTATTCAATTTTTTCAGCTTTAGTATTCGTTTTGAATAAATACCTCTGTAAAAAGTCTTTCCTAACTTCATAATGGTCATCCAACTGATTGACCGCCAATTGAGAATTTGATCAAACAAAGGTTTCACCCCAATATCTTCAACAAATCTCAAGCCAGCAATTAGTGTTTCGTATACGATTTGATTAATACTAATCCCATAGCATTATTAAACAAAGCAATAAAGTCAAATTTTAGTTGGGTTGTGTAGCACCAATCTGATACCAACTCTTTGTCTATATCTGAAACCCCATCCACAAACATAGTCCATATAACTTCTTCAATAATATTCACAACTAGTGCCAGATTCAAAAAACTCAACCAAAAAATCAACCAAAGCTTGCATCTTGATAGCATTTCTTAACAGATAAAATATGTTGAACTCATTTAGTTCGACTGTACACTTGAATGGTATATGTCTTTTTTATGCTTAAATTTCTTTACACTTATCATATGTTATTGAATCAAATTGAATTTTTTAAAGAAAGATTATTTTCATGCTTATCTTGTAGGTATATAACACTTGAAGCGGATTGGAGCTGAAATGAAACGAAATAGAGGCAAACGAGAGCAAATAGGGGGGTGCTGCCAGCAGCGTGGTGCCAAGGCGCCATAGACTGGCGCAGAGAAGACGGCGCCCAGGCTCCCAAACTGTCCAGGAGCGATTCTGCACACCCCAAGAAGTTATTTGATGGATCTAGACATTTGGAAAAAGACTTTTGGC